>JAXDDW010000008.1:10572500-10702500 GCA_034670385.1 Hoplostethus mediterraneus
CCTTTGGCAGACAGTATCTCTCTGCCTGACACACTTAACTCTCAGGCCTCCCATCCCTGCGGTTTCTGCTCTCTAAGGTTAGCAGGTTCATATTACCGGCTGAGAGAGGATGCCAGATTTCTCACCCCCCACTTCTCACTGATCAAAGACCAGGAATGACATTCAGAGTGGGTAAAACGCTGAAAGTTAAGATTAACTTGTTTTTTTTGTTTTTTTTCCCATCTCTGTCTCTGGTTGTTTGTGTACAGCAGGAAGAGGAGGAGGCAGTGGAGAAGGAAGAACAGAAGCAGAGTGGGTGGAAGGATGGAAGGATAGAAGGATAGAAACAGTTGGAAGAGGAGTTGGTTAGAAGCGGGTGAACCCAGAGCAGGTGAACGCAGCTGCGGATTGCCACGGGCTCTCTGGCTGCCTTCCTCCCGTGGCCCCGGCGCTGCGTACCGGGGGTCCCGGGGAGCCGGCAGGGGCCAGCCGAGGCGGCGGCAGAGTGGGCAGGCTAGGCCGGCCGAGCCAAGGAGAGAGAGGCAGGTGAGGCGGATGAGCCGAGCTCTCATCCCCGCCGGCTAGCAAGCCTCCACGGCAGAGCGGAGCAGCGCGGAGCAGCAGAAATCAATACAGAGGAGAGAGGCTAGCAGAGGTCGCCCAGCACTGCCTGCAGGCCTCAGAGCCCAGGGACCCACCAACCACCAACCACCACCACCACCACCACCATACCACCGCTCCCAGCTCCTCTCTCTCTCCTTCTATTCCTCTCTCTCTCTCTCTCTCTCTGCAACAGTCCCAGCATCAGCCAAGGCCAGGGCCCTAACCCTGCAACCACCCCACACGCTGTGTGTGTGTGTGTGTGTGTGTCAGTATGTGCACTTGTGAGTGTGAAAGAGAGAGAGACAGAGAGAGAGAGAGAGAGCGAGCGAGGGAGAGAGAGAGTCTTTGTGTGTGGTTCAGCTGGAGGGGGTTTTGCTGCGTCCAACACCACTTGATAAAACTTTGCTAGAGAGAGATAGAGACAGCAAGGGAGGGAGAGAAATGGAAGAAGAATGAAACAGGATGTCAGAGGTCTCTCTCTTTTCCACCCCCTCCCTCTTATTACTCATTCCACCTAACTGTTTGAATAAGGATTCAATGGAGACTGTACACAGGACGCTCTGCTCGGTCCCCCTTCCAAGCACGTAGAGCGCAATATTCCTCAGATCTCATGAGCCAGGATGAAAGGACAATTTGAACTTTTTCTCTCATCTGCTGTATCAGACACAACCTGTCTTTTCGCCTCAGATTTTCTCACCCTCACTACAGCAGCTCCCATCAGAGGATATGGCAGTGTGGTATTGATCTATAAGGTGGAAGAAAGGAAGGAGGCCCTGGGTTTTCATACCTCTCACTATATGTGTGGAAATAGCTCCTGAAGTCCACTTACTGCTGTGCAGCAGGAATCCCGTGGCAGCAGAAGTGAATGGCTGCTAATTGAATGAGAGATGAAAAGGACAGTGGTCCTACCTGCTCAGTGCCCTCTCCTCCTACCACTTGGTTTTTCATCTGACTTTTTCCCCTCCACATTTATAAAAGGCCTTCTCCGCACAAAGAGACTCGCGCTTCAGATATCTAATGAAAATTGCTGGTGACTAAAGAAATTGGCAAAATCCATTGGAATGAAAATACCTGGCTTAACATCAGTGCACACAGAGGAGAGAATCAAGTATATTTGATTTTTTTTTGTATGTGCAGGGATAGAGACATCCTGCTGAAAACTTTAGTTTTGAGCAGTTTAGCTTTACCCCAGAACAGTTGTATCTGTGGACTGGACAGGACATAAAAGGACAGTTGGGCCCTTAAACAGGACGTTTTTTTTCCAAACAAGAGACCTACAGAGTATGCAGTGGAACACACACCTCTTGGTGAGTACAGCATCATCATTTAATGGTTCGATTTATATAAATGAAACTGTTCATGTGAGGAAATCTGTTTTTATTCTCATAGCCTATTGAAACAAGAGAGCATAAGAAATGTCTTTCCTTCACCATAACAATGTCATCAGAACATAACGCGTCTGCTCAGAAGTGCATGTGTGTTTTTAAACTGAACAGCGAAGCTCTCTGTTGTAGTTGATCTCCTCAGTCAGCTCTCAGCAGGAGCCCTGGGGTGTGATCATACTGTCAGTGACTGCTGGAGGAGTTAGTTGTTGTTGCCTGTACCAGGGAGGGTATTAAAGAAAGATTCCCCCTCGCCTGCCAATCTCCTGGCACAGAGCGAGAGACTGGCGCCTCTCTATGCTTCAGCCTGGCAGAGACCCGTGCTTACAAAATGGCCGATTCCTGTCTGCCAGCTGTCTCCCTCAGCCAAGATGGCGCTCGGTCGCCTTTTAATGCCCGCTGTTTGCCATCTGCCCTCTCGTTGTTAACGGCTATGCAAATATCGTGTAATTGCATTTGCATGTGCTTGATACTTCACCGCCCCCCCCCCCCCCCGTTTCCAGACTGTAAATAATAGCGCTAGTGTAAAAGGAAAAAAAGGAAAAACAATCCCACGCAGTCGCTGAATGAATGCGCAGCAGGAACAATTAGCAAATGAATGTTGCCTGTTGTCGCCCTGCTCTTTATTTCTCTTTAATCTCTATTCCTCATGCAAATCACTGATAGCGTTTTCTTGCTTTTGATGTTGTCTGAAATATGGAGCGTCGCCCCCGTCTTTCACTCAGCTACCCAGTCTGGGACGCTTACGTGTCTTCTCATTGTGCCATATGTGACATCTGTGGTTGGTTGCATTAGCTGGGTACTCCTCTGACAGGCAAAGCCCACACTGTAAAGGAGAGAGAGAGAGAGAGAGAGAGAGAGAGGGAGAGAGAGAGCGAGGCATAACATAATGACCTCATTAGCATGCTCGGCACTCCCCGCTATAGGCCCTGGTGCGCTGCTGCGCCGTGGGACCCACCGGTGTACGCCCTTCTCACAGCACTCAGCATGCAACATTGTGTTCTCCCCACACAATGCGGCGCTTCATACAGGCTTTATTACGCCTTGTCAAAGCACAGGGGGATCAGGGGTATCAGTGCAGAAGCAGCAGGATACGCGCTGTGTACGTGGAACAGGAGACGTATTGATGCTTTATGGTCTTAATGTGGTGTTAGCTGTGCTGATGGATCCACTGTTGCCGCTGTTGTGCATTGACGTGTGTGTGTGTGCGTGCACGTGCGTGTGTGTGTGTGTGTGTGTGTGTGTGTGTGTGTGTGTGTGTGTTTGTGCAATTGTCCGTTTCACTGAGGACTCCCGGGGCATTCGTGGCCGTTTTCACCTGTCAGTGCTAATTATTGGAGAGACCTTTTGGTGAATTGTCTGTGGTCCAGGAAATAGGCTATCATCCACTCTGAAGACCTGCATGGGTATCTATGTCTCTCTCTCCCCGCCTGTGGTAGTGTAGCCTTGAACTTCACAGCAAGGATTGGATGAGGACACACACGCGCGCGCGCACACACACGCACGCGCAGGAATCCATGACATCATATCACAGCATATAGAGAATGTTTGTGTGTTTATCGACACACACAGCCAACTAACGACGTTCTCCCCCTTTGTTTCTGCTCCATTATGTCCTATGCATGAATTATTGGATGTTTTAGGAAATACATTTAATCAAACTATTTTTGTGTATTCGTGTGTAATGTGTGTAATGTGTGTAATATGTATACGTGTGTATGTGTGTGTGTGTGTGTGTGTGTGTGTGTGAGAAAAATCCATAAATTATAATACGTTTGACAATCAGTTGTCAAAAATCCTTTGATTGCGTGAAAACAAAAGGACTGTAATCCATTTATAGTGTACAGAAAGATCCAAACCTCATACCATTGATAAAATGTTTTTATCTCTCCGCTCACAGTACAGTGAGTGACATTCGTAAAAATAAAAAAAAATACAGGCTATATTTTGTCCTTGAAAGCTGTTGGTCGTTTGCCACATTGTCCTGTCTCGTGAGTCGTGTGGTAAACAGTAAGCCAGGACTGCGCAGCGCTGAGGGCAGCAGACCTGTGCTGTCATCTACCTATTCAGAACAGGCTGGTCCACCCCCCTTATCTCCTTCTCAATCAAGCTCAGGCAGTTGTAATCAAGCCTCTTGGTCTAATCAGCCTATAGTGACACTGATGAGACGAAGGTGGAGCTGAGCGGGTTAGTATAAGGCCCCACGCTAGCTGTAGTTAGCCCGGGGGTGGGGGGGGGGGGCTGCTGCTGTATCCTTTTGTGGGTAAAATGTCAAGAAGAGGCCCACTCAAATCACTGGCTGGGAGGCACCAGCTAAACAGGCCAGCGACTTTGAATTTTTTATTTTTTATTTATACATTTTTATTTTACCTATATTTTCCAGGTTAATTAATCTAGGTTATCTTACAATGGAGACCTGGCCAAGACAGCAGCAGCACATTATGTTACAGATGAAACAAAAACACAATTCATAGTAATAGTTTTAGAAACAGTGAGAGAAACAGAAAGAGAGAGAGAATGGCAGAGAAAAAGTGAGAAAGCAGAAGAGGAAAACCAGTTGTGAAACGTGTAAAACGTGTCCTAATATCTTGCATGTTAATGTCTGGGTGGGCCCTGTAGAAGGGTGGGGTTCTTGGCAGAGGCAGAGAGGGATGGAGGACGAGCCAACGGAGGTGGGGTAGACCATACAACTAGGGAGACCATATGTTGTATGTAGTGCCAGACAAACACCCGGCCATACATGCTAGTCTGCCACTGCAACGGTTACATATGCATGCATGCACAAGCCCAAGCACACACATGTACACACACACACACACACACACACACACACACACACACACGCATGCCAATCCATATCAACTGCCATTTGGGTATGAATGTGTCCATTCACACTTACTCACAGAAAAAAAGCACCGTCTCCTGCAGAAAGCTTTTATGCTAATGCGGCCATGTGTTACTACGCTGCTGCAATTATGCATAATTCAGCACAAAGAACAGGCAGGCTGGTACAGTAGATCCTGTTCTAGCCGGACGTACTGCACGCAGAAGAGTATTAAGGTGTAGGTGTGTGTGCGCTTGTGCAGGTGTGTGTGCATAGGACGTCTTAGAAAGCAGGCAGAATGACAATGCCCACACCTTTCCACTCTCATAGGCTCTGCTGCTGAGGACCAGGAGAGCCACTAGTATTGCTAAGGCCATACTGACGCTCCTCCACATCCTCCCCAGATGTTCCCTAGTAATTCAGAACCGGACGATTTTGACAAACAAATTTGGTGATTGGTAGGATTTAGGTGAATAAAGCACAGCGGCATCTTTCAAATTTGTGAATTAATTTTGTCTTTTGTCAAATATGATTTCTTGTTATGCTCAGAATATTGTTGTGTTGTTCTGGCTCCCAAGGCACTAAGCATGCAAGTCACCCTCCTCAAATTATCACACAACATCATTTGGTCAGAAATGTATTTTTTAACGAAGCTCTCCCAACACCTATATTGAACATCATCATCTCAAAAATTTAAAAAAAACAGACAAACAAACAAACATTTTGTTGAGGCCCAAAGCCTGAGAGTCGGGCAGTTTTATTCATTTACAAACACTAGGGATGTTTTGGGGGTGTTTACTGTAGAGCCCCTTTCTGGAATGGTTGGTGTGTGGCCTGTTCATTTGTGTTTGAATGTCGTCCAGTCCCGGGAAGCTTTCTTCATTCGGACTGCCCACTGCTTTTTATTTGCTCAGGTATTGATTGAATGTGTTCCACCCACTGAAGTAATAGTTGCTGAAAGCATTTACAGCCATTGCTCAATTCACCCATACCCCAATGCACATTTCTTTCCTTTTTGTTGTGGTCAAACAAATAAGTGGAGGGTTCTGTCTCAAACCACTTTGTCATTCAAATGAAAAAAAAAGAGAATGTGTGCTTTGCACTGCATTAATATGTTTTTGAATACATCAGAGAAAGGTAAATTGGTAATTTTTGACTTGTCATTTTCAAGTACTTTCAAAATGCTTTCAAAATAGATGTAGCATTGCAGTTATTTGTTGTATGCCAGTCAAAACCTTTTATTTTTAAGAGATTGCCAAGTGAAAACTACATGAATAGGGATGTGCATTGTCAGTGGTACATGTTTTCATATGCTGCATTTTGCATTTTGGAACATTTTTTCCACGTACATGAATGGGATTAATTTCCATAAATTGTGTGATATTTTTACTGCAACAACGGGCGCGGGGGACTTTCCATTATTTCCCACAAATTGAGTAATTTGTGTTTTTGCATTTGTATAATTTCCAATAATTCTGATAATCAGGGTATCCATTTGTAACACCTATCTTTTTTTCCCCTGTCATTTAATAACACAAATTACATTTATTAACACCGTTTTCTGCTCATTTAAGCAACAGCAGTTATTTTATTTGTCAAACTGTAGTCAGTATGAAGGAACTAAATGCAGTTCATTGATACTCAAGCAAATTCCTTGTGTGAAACTACTCACCTTAGGAAATGATTCCTGAAACAAGTGCTACTGTTGCTGCTGCTTCCTTACAACTGCAACACTGAGCCCCTATTCTGATTAGAGACTCAGGAAAAAACAGTCAGGCATTTATCCAAGTCACTGATTATGTCATTTCAACAGGCTGCAAACACGCAGACGGGCTAGACAGCTCTGAGGAGAGAATTATGAAGCCGGAGCGGAATGGAGGCTGTATGAAAAGGAAATGAAAATGGAGTAGTGCTGTATGTGTGATTAAACTGCCTGGTCGCTAGCAAAAGGCCACGCTGGAGTAGCACAGGCCTGAGATTTGGCCATAATGAAAATGTGAGGGTGGAGGGGTTTGAACCCCCTGAATGATGTGCATGTGCACAGACGCACATGCACACACACACATGCACATACACACGTACATAATATCCACTACGTATGTGCTCAAGCCGAATGGTTTATGTGAGAGAGACGTTGAGAGAGATTGCAGATCCGATTTGAGTGATTTTATACAACAAACAGGAAACCGGATGAAGAACAATCATTGAGAAATGGTGAAAGAAATGAAAACTTCACCAATTAAAAAGGAAGCGTTTTGATTCATGCAGAAGTGTTGCTATTAGAAACAGACGAGCAGGATCATGGCCAACCCAAAAGCCAACCCCATAAATATTAAACTCTCCCATTCATTCAGATGCAGAGACAGCATCCCGGTCACCAAGCGTGGGAATGGGCAAAATGATTAGGGGATGAGGAGGTCTGGATGATGGAGGGGGTTGGTTGTACTCAGTTCATGGCTAGACGCCCCAGCTGCACGGACTTCCATTCAGAAGCAGGTGAGGAAGGACCTCAAGGGTCAAGGTCAGGGGGGTGGGGGGTATTACTGGGGGGGGGGGGGGTTGGGGGTTCGTCTGCCGTGCATCCCTGACTGGCTGTCTGGGTGCTGGTAGGTGCTTCTGTGTTTGCTTATTTTATAAGCTGCTTCTTATTGCTTCGCTCTAGGGACAACTTCCGTGGAGGAACAGGGGAACCCAACCCCCCCAGTCAGCCTTTGGCCAGTCTCCAGCCAGCCCTCATCCAAATCTAGACAGAAATCAGTCCTGTAGTCTAGTCAGCCCCCTGGTCAAACAACCCCCAGCCAAACACAGTCAAACCCAGTCAGTCACTATGACAGCCCTCCTCGTCTGTCTCAGTCTAGTGCCCCCTGTAATTTAACATGTTGGCTCAGGGTTCATTTTATGTCCACGGCACAAGCAAAAATCTATGCAATGCATAAAATGTACTGATTTCAAATGCATTGGTTTTATCCAGATTTTTTTTTTGTGATGACTTATTTAAATAATTACATTTTTGATGCAAATCAGATTTTATCCAAAATAAAGATTCAGCATAATTGAGACTTTTCTCCCATTGTACTCTTGCACTTTGTACTGTTTAGTAACACCTACCTACAATAATATGCTGTACTGACAGTCGAGTGGTAATTGAGGGGATGTCAGTCATTTGCTGATTGCATCCGTCGTAATATTCTATTCTTTACAGTGTGAGACATTTTCTTGATGAAATCTCCCGTCAATAATAATCCTCTTTATTGGTTAAATGCAGTTGGTCACTGTATCATTGCCATTTCATCAAATCATCTCTGAGGCGAGTGCATGAGCTTACGGTGCGTTACACTGCTTTGAAATAAACAGTGCAAGCCCTTTAAGAGGAGGGACTGCAGCACATGAAATCCTTGGCAGAGGAGGGAAAATAGAGGAGAGGAGAGGAGAGGAGAGGAGGGTTAGGTTAGGTTAAGGAGGGAGGGTGTGGGGCAGAGATGAGCAAAAGAGAGGACAGACGAAGAGAGGAGGAGAGAAGAGGAGGAAGGAGAGAAGAGCTCACCCATCCTTCAGTAGCCAGCTTCCATTCTTCATCGGGGACTTATGCTTCATTAGACTGTCTGAAAGAAAGACCCGCTTCCCCTCATCACCTCAATAGACCAGGCCCCCTTCTCTTCCATAGCCCGGAGGGTAACCGCACAAAACTAACCTCCACCCCCACCACCACCCCACCTCCCCCACCCAGCCCCCCGTGCTCCCGTCTCCTAATCGTCTCAACTCGCGCTGAAATCAAGCTTAGTAACGCCAGTTTTGTGAGCCCCTCTGGTCCCCCCCCCCCCCTGTCGTCCCCAGATCCCCACTAGCTCCCCTTCTCTGCTCTTTCACTCACCTTGGTCAGACACACCACCCACCCGCTGCTTAAATCCCTATCAGCATGTCAAGTAAATGTCTGCCCAGCTGGGGTTGATACACACACACACACACACACACACACACACACACACACACACACACACACACACACACACACACACACACACACAAATATAGATGCACTGCACACACACATTCTTTTGCTTTGCTTCTGGGGTTTAGCCTTCCTCGTGGCTGACCCTTTTCACACGTCTCTTGCTCTCTTCGCCTCTTACTGCCTCTCTTCCCCCCTCTCCCTCTCCTAAGGCGGTGTTCTGACAGTATGGTTTTGCTAGCTGACTATATCCGCAAAAGGTTTATCAGAAGGATTCACTCTGCTTCTTCTGCAGCCTAGCTTTTTTTTCCCCTTTTTTTTTCGAGATTTGCATTAAAACACTGCTCAAAAAGCTGCATGTTACTTTAGGGCGTTCTTCAAATCCCATCTATTTGATTAAGCGATACTTGAATCCTCTCCTCTAAATGTATTACAGTAAAATCTGGCGTGTTTATCTTCTAATAAAATCTGGAGTTAAAATATCTACGTTGCATATTAAGAAGTACGGTCTCATCATATCTTAAGTTATTACACATTGTGCTTCGGTTGCAGAGCCTTTTCACACAATCAGGACACGGGAACACATTTGTCCAACAGATCTTTCTATTACAAAGAAGCTAGTTTTTCAAAGATTTCTCAGATAAATTTTAAATAAGATATCAATCGTTGCATATCAATAAATAAGGTGTGTTATTTTGTATTATCTTTCTCAGTTGTATCGTTCTTTTTTACAGACATAAAAGTATTTCACTGAGATGCAATTACTTTGTGACTAAGATGTTTATTACTGGTGAGACAATATGTGGAGATTTGCCTGTCAGAGTACAAATATCTGCATATCCGACTGCAGTGAAACAATTGTTTTATTGAGCTTCTCAGATGTGGGGAAGTGATTTAAGGCCACTCGCTGGATTCCCCTGGTCATCTCATTTGTCAGAAACTCATCCTCGATCTAATCTCTTACTCCGAGTTGCTCAGAAAATACCAGCCTCAGTCTCAGTCTCATAGGTAGCAAAATTCTTTTGTTCAATTTGTGTCCATATTTGCTCTCCTAGTGCTACCATATGCTGTTAGCTCCTCTCTGCCTCCCCTGCCTGTGTTTCTGATTCCACCATCCACCGCTGATATCATTAACATAGAGGGGAACAGGGCCACAGAGATCCCAGCAGACTTTAAAACCACACAGCTCCCCTGCTTCTTTCTCATGGCAGAATAAAGTGACCGGTTTCCATTATTTTTTTCCCCCCCTCCAACCCACATTTGAGTCATTACTGTGATTTTTGGGGACAATGACTAGCACGGTGGGTTCTCAGCAGCGGCCCTGCCTCTGCCAACATAGCACAATCTCTATGTAAATGTATTCAGATGCATTCTCCCGCCCGTGGACCATCATCTCTGCTGGGTGGTGGAGGCTGCTCAGTCAGATTGCTGCTGTAGCTGGCCAACAGACTGAAAACGCGAAAGCACGGCTGGTGATGCTAGCGGCAAGGTGGACCCCTGCCAAACAGCCCGAGAAACCCCTATTAAACACCGTGTTTATATTGGGCTGTGATTTACAAATGTCCGCGTTCTTGCCTTTGGGCGTTTGCAAACCCCCCTCCCCGTGTCATTTTGCTTTTTCGTCGGGCAAGCAGCAGACAGCTATAGAATAGTCGGAGGGTCCTTGCTGCATGTGCATGGCGAGACGGGAAGGGGAGGGGAGAGGAGCGAGAGGAGGAGGTGCGTGTGCATTTTCATCTAGGTGGGCACTCCTCTCTGGAACCCAGTCCTCTATTCATATTGAGATATTCCTGAGTGCATCGACACAATTACACAAACACACGCACACGCACACACATGCACGTAAACACACACATGCACGCTGTTCCTTTGCGTATGGCTGTACTCCTAAGCCCTAGTTCTTCTCTAATATTGTGAACTTGACTCTCAGCAAGTTCATTGTTATTCATTTCACTGTCATCCTGGCAGCCCTGTGAGACTGACTTAGTCTCCACACCAGCTTTACAAGACAGGGCAGTGTTTGTCGCACGCACGCACACACACACACACACACACACACACACACACACACACACACACACACACACACACACACACACACACACACATAAACCCATTGTTTCAGCAGTAGGATGTCTTTAGTCCTGGGGGTAAATGTATATGCTGACTATATCAGAGGACACAGAGATACATTGCAGTTTGTCAGTGACCTGGTTCCACTGTATCCAACTACTGCAAAATTCAGTTCTCAGGTGATTTGATACAGTGGGAATGGGGTTTTATGTGTACAGGCCTCTGGGTAGGATTATATTGTCCTTATTTTAAGAGTTATTTTGAAGTTGAAGGTGTTGAGGGTGGACTGAAAATATCAAAATATTTTTTTAGAAGTTGTAAATATGTTCATTACTTTGCGTAAAATTAAAGAAAAGAAAAAGAAAGTTCTTTTTATTACTTTCTCCTTCTGGCGTCAGAAAACCAAGGGCTGCAGTTTGCTTAGCTGAGTCCATAAAGAGGCGTCTTAAAAAGCTGTGTTAACAGACCAACAATGCTTTAAATGTGCCCCCCTCTGTGCGGGGGTGGTTCCCATAGGGACGTGGCGTGGCGCTCCATTGGTAGGCCTCTCTCCAGCCTCACATTCAGCCCAACGCTCAGTCACGGTCACTTATGGTAGGAGGGAAAATCACACGATTCAGCCCAGGCCTGATCCAATGACATGTATTTTTAATGAGGTGGCTCTATGTCTTTGTTTGGGCACCGAACCAAACCCCAGACCTGGGCAGGTCCCGCTGAATGAGATGCAAGGCCATGGTCAGCCAAAACTTACAAAGCACACAGACCCTGAATGGAGCTGCTGCTCTGCTCCTCTGCAGACACCACTGGTAGCTACCACCATGATGTTTCATAGATATTAACTGTATATAGTTTCCTGTATTGTTTGCAGTATTCGGTGTGGATCTTTTTAGAAAATTGTGGGAGGAAATTACATGTGTAAATGTAATGAAAGACAAACTCAAACTTATTTTGATTTCGTCCTTTATTTTGAACAGAATAAATCTCATGTCAGCCATTTCAAGCCCTTGCAGTTATTCTTTCCAGGGTCACAAACAGTGAGATTTCTTTCTCTTTCATTTTCACCAGCCCGGTGTCTTTTTCAGAAAACGCCATACCATATATCACACATATGTGCACATGTGTCATGCGGTGTGTGTACATCTGTGAGCATGTCAGGCTCTAGCTGGCTTGTATGTTCAGGGGTGAGGACTGTCATTAAACTGTCTGCCTGCATCACCAGACTCAACCATCACCCTGCCTAGCTGTCCATTCTGCTTCTCCCTGGACCCTCTCATGCACACAGACACACACAGACACAAACACACACACACACACACACACACACACACACACACACACACACACACACACACATTCACATGGCCCTCAGCCAGCTAACACATACATAAAGCATATGTGTACCTCCCTGTCTCTACACACTAAGGTTCAACCGATATGAGTTGTATTTGTGTATTGAAGCTGCCAATAGCTGATATTTTGTGCCGATGTTTAAGATTTTTATTTATTTTTATGCACAAAAAATGTATTGTGTGTTTCCCTCTAGAATTGTATTCCTGGCTGAGTATAAAGGCCTCTGACACAATATTTAGACCATCACGAGACACTAAAACTGGGAAAACTGTCAGGGGAAACGTGATACCTTTAAATGAAGAATTCATTTACAAAGAGAGTTATTGAACAATTAAATAAAGAAACAAAATCTGCAAAGAAAATAAAATCCCATTTACTATTTTTATGCAGCTGTAGTCAGAGAGGAACCTCCATCGTATCGGCAGTGGAACATATGACTGGCAGATATATCGGTCTAACCCTACGACACACCACGGTCTTCCTGCTGCTAAAGCATTCTCATTGCCTCTCACACAACGAGCCCATCAGCCCGCAGCCTTGTTCCTCATACAGTCAGACTCTGCTCCTCGCTCGCGTTCAGGGGCTGTGGTAATGGGGAATTAGTATGCAGAGAAGTAGACAGACAGCCCTGTGGAGCTAATAGGTAGCCAGACCGGAGAAGACTATAGTGGGGGGGGGGTGTTAAGCATGGCCTCTCCCTCTCTCCTACTCCTCTCCTCCTATCTTCCATTCTCTTCCCTCCTCCCTTTATCCCCTCGGTTCCCCCCCAGCCCCGTCCCAAACCTTAATGGGACGTCAGACGGACAGCCTGCCCTGAATTGAGCAGGGAGAGCGGCCTCCACCCCCTCCTTGTGTCTCCAAAAAGAGACTCGCCCCATCCCCCACGCCCCACTCGCTCTCGACGCTAGCACCCGTAGCTACTCCTGTCGCCTCTCAGGGCTATTGAGGGGGTTCCAGACACCCTCCACTCTGCAGCCCCTCAGCCAAACTCTGCATATATTAGGCAGGTCTCTCCCTGGTGTCTCGTCAGCCGGTTAGGGCACGCCTGGCCCTGGGTCTGCCGTCTCCCAATCTGCTGCTACCGCTCCCCTCATGCTGTCACCTTCTGTCTCCCTCTGCTTCCCCCACCTACTGTATTCTATCTTCTACCTATTTTGATCATACCTCCTCAAGCTACCCTGTCTCCGCTCTAGCTCCTTTTTTCATATTTCGTATTCCTTCTTGTGTCTCTTCCAACCTCCCTGTCCCTTCTTCTCCCCTTTCTTTTTTGTCAACCCTCATCCTCCACTTCCTCTTCCGCTTTCTCTGCTTCTCCGCTCCGCTCTATCACTACCTTCTTTAGTGTGCTACTGAGCTCAACCAAGTCCTCTCCTCTCCTCTCCTCTACCTCTCCTCTCCTCTTTTCAGCCAGGACATTGTTTACATCTGTCTCGCTAATCACTGGCAGAGCCTCTCTAGACCTCACAGATGTTGCAATAATACAGGGGATTAGTGGGCTTAACACTGGCTTATTTGGGGGGTTTTCCCGATGCCCTGGCAGCCCGTCAGCTCCTCTGGCTTTGACCTTTTTCTGTTTTACTCTGTGCTGAGATCCTACAGTCCCACATCTCTTTGATTGTGATTTTAACAAGCGTCTGGTGTGTTCATGTTGTTTGGGCCCAGTTCTCTGAGCTCCTGCCTCATACAGCGCTGTACCTTCAGTGACAGGGTTAAATACAATTGCAGAAGTAAAATCCTTGACACGTGGCGAGGTGCCTTTAGGAACAAAACCCCCTCTAAATGGTGTCGTAATGCAGCTCCTTCACCTGGTGTAGCATAAATTAAATGCCCATTGTTTATATTTGTGTGCTTCACTAACAGAGCTAACAGTGTTAGCAACCACCGCAGCTAGCTCCACCAGTTCCTCAGTGATACTCTGTGTATATTTGAGGTCTCCTCTTAGCAGCATTAACACCACAGTGTATCTAGCTAGCTCTTCTGCCTTGGCCCCGGTCTTCTCCTCTGCTCACCGTGGTGATGCTGATATAATGTGTTTGGCAGAAGAACCTCCCCCAGTCTCCTCGACTCTCCTCTCTAACTCAGAGCTGAAATATAATTAGATGGCCTTCTCAGACTCAGCATCTCTGCTGCGCCTCTCTGCGTCATGCAGTGCAACCCAGCCTTATTTTATGACCAAGCAGAATCGTCTGAGACACTGTGTGTGTGTGTGTGTGTGTGTGTGTGTGTGGGTGTGGGTGTGGGTGTGGGTGTGGGTGTGGGGGTGTGTGTGTGTGTGTGTATGTGTGTGTGTGTTTGGGGTCAATGTATTTCTGTCTGGATCGTAATCCCAAAGGTGATATTAGTCTGGTAGGGGGCAACACATCCCCCAATCTGTGTGTGTGTGTGTGTGTGTGTGTGTGCTGCAGGCGCTGGGGTCAGTCGGCAAGCCCAGACAGGCCCTATCCTGACCTTTGACCCATGACTGTCTGCTAGCTCAGAGGTCACACACAGAACTGATACAGACAGCTGATAGACGCACACACATACACACACAAGCACATACACACCCACGTACCCACAGCCCTCCCCCATAGTAAACAACAACAGTTCAGTGTGTCTGGGGAGATGATGACACAAACGGCGTCATGTCAGCTAACCGGTTAAATTACAAGTCATTCCCTGCATGTAATTGTTTAATTGTTAGTTACATGATAAAGGGCATGCAGAAACACAATTTTCTGATTATAGAAACATTATTACAGGTCTTCTTTTCTGAAACATTTAGAATGAAAGTGTTGATTCCCCATGTTGAATTTACTAATCAGCATTTATTTCTTCTTTGCTTATATCTTCACAGGTATAGACCAGAGATGGAGATAGACAGCACCGATCAAGCTTCCACCGCTTGACCTGAATCCATCAAAGCATACACACAGTCTGTAGCCAATTTCTCTGACCATGTTTAGCCACGGCCACATATGGAAAATGTTGCTCTACCGATGGAAACAGATCCAATCAGACACCACACCATTATCTGTTTTCTAGTCTTTGTGTATTTCAACAGGTAAGTTGGAGCTGCTTATAAAAGGTAAGTTTAAAAGTTGAATCAATTTAAGAGCTGTCTGAAGTGTAAAATAGAGCTGCCAAGTAATATTTTTAAAAATGAGATTCATTAGATATGAATTACTATATTTGAGACCAATTTTAGGTCGGAGATTGGATGAGACCCCAAAGGGTCCTTCTGTTCACTCCATAATTTACATTCAAGTATTTGACTGGAAAATCTTTTGACAGGAATTTGTAGCGGTTGAATTACTCAACAATAAATTCACTACATATTCTAACAATCTATTTAATTTGATAATGAAATCATTTATCATAAATAATGAAAACAGGTACCACAGGTTTTGTGTTCATGTTTTATATCTTTTCAATAAAGTGGAACTATTTGTGAAATGAAAAACTGCCTCACTTGTTTTTTTTTCTCTATTCAATTGTTGTGTCTTGATTTGCCAATAATATTTGTTACATCAGGATAATATTATAGTACATGCGCAACTTTGATGCTACAGTACTGCATACACAAGTGCCACATGTGATACGAGAAGCTATAGGGGAACTGTCCGCTTCAGTTATTCCGATTATTCCAGCAGTGGCTGAAGGGCTGGAAAGGGAACAGTTAAAACTAGTGGCCTAAATCTGTGGTGTCAATTAGGTCGCTGTGTGTGTGAGCACCAGGGGTGTTGAAGCGAGTTGCTGGAGCTGAAGGAAACTCCGAACAATGATACACATTTACACACAGACACACACACACACTGCTCCTATGTTTTGTGGCGATCACACCTCCTATTGTTTTCCCCAACAGCCAGTAGAGGCGATGCCCCGGTGCCCCCAGTGCGCTCCAGTGCTCTGGCTGAAATGGGCTCCCTGTCCCCCATTGCCCCCCCCCCCCCGTTGACTGTCCCCTTGCTCTGGGCTCCCCAGCCATCGGCCTCCCCCTGACTGGTCCTGACCCGAAATTAGGGCCAAGCCAGCCTCCGTGGCCAAGCCAGCCTCCGTGGCCAGGCCAGCGTAAAAAGGAGGTGTGTGTGTGCGTGCGTGTGTGTGTACATGCACTACGGCCCCGAAAGAAAGTAGGAGATTATCCCATTCTGTGTGTCCAGTCACCAGTGTGGTATTGACCATGGTGGGCCACCCAGGGAGTGTCCAGCCAGCCGTGAGATGGCCTGATATACATGCTTACTGGCCATGCTAGATTCCCCCACTCTCACCAGGGAGAAAGCCAAGCCATACAGGCTGGTCGCTTTCTAAAAACACAGGAGATTACAGGAGTGACTAGCCCTCCATATACAGGCACACACACACACACACACACACACACACACACACACACATACATACATAGAAGCGCACATACATACACACACACACGCTCAGCATCCACAATAATGCCCCTTTGCACACATGCGCAAAACTACACATACAGTGAAATGCCACCAGGTCGTTGTCTGTGTCCTGTGAGGCGAGGCGGAGGTCATTGGGATGGTGGAAAACCTCTTTAACGGTGGGAATGATACCATAACACCTATAGATGGAGTTACGGATCATGTCACATACAGTCTGTATACAGTGTCAAACTCTTAACAGCGAGGCTTGCTCAGTTCTGATGGTTATTGTGAAGACGTGCGGAAAGAAATGTAACGTGTTGAAAGAGAAAATGAATTGTTTTTCATCTTTTACTGCATCCTCGTGTTTATGTGAGCTCTACCACGTTTTATTATGAATGCAATTTATACATCCTTATAGATAGATAGATAGATAGATAGAAGGCTCTTTATTGTCCCCGAGGGGAAATTGTAGTTATGCAGCAGAGGGTGTACAAAGCAAGAGAGAAGCACACAGCACACGAGTTCGGAAAATAAAGGTTGTAAAAAAATAAAACATATACAAAAATATACAAGTTAGTACATATAAGTGACAAGAAAATAAGCTAATTATCTTCAGTGCAATTTACAGTGCAATTTTGCTAGTCAAGGGTTGTGTGTGTGTGGGTGTGTGTGTGAAAGAGGTTTTAATCGGACATAGCATCCATTAGGTGACAGAAAAACTAATAATAATCAATGAATTTTGCATTAATTGTCACTTTGTATTTTGCTCAAAGTTTCAAACATTTACCTTACAGACATATGTAGAGATGATGATGAACAACCATTCTGTCAATGAGTTAAACACACAGGGTCCTGTCCATTATACTGTGTTGTAAGGGCCCTCCTCTGACACAAACAGCACCCTGCGTTGTAAAAGCCGCCCATTGCTGTCCTAAACAAAGCCTCAGGGGTCAGCTAATTGTCCTCTAATTGGTACCTTGTTGGTCAGTTGTTTCTTTGTAGATAGAGAGTCCCTAACATCCTCATCTGTTAACAACACAAAGGGCTTTAACAGCAGCACAGAGCGACACAAAGCTGGTCCTTGTCGTGCTCATTAGCAGTTAAAAACAAATAAGACAGGGAAGTTTATTGGATTTTTTCTGTGCTGTAAACCAAAACTGAGGAGTTGTGGTATCACAGGAATGCAGCAGAGATAAATAGTTTCATTGTTTTTTGTTTGTTTTGTTTTTCCAATGACAAGCTACATTTATTGTATTTGATTTGCCTATAAATGAATAAAGAACACACTTGAATGAACCATTTAAGTGATCAAATTGTTTATTTCGTATTGGCAGGGAATTTTAAAATGTGCATATCATCACATGCTTCTTTAATTCACTGTGATACAAATACAATATTGTGATGTGTGATGTGCTAATATTTGAAATCAGTCTGTTTACATATATTACAGTTAACTATGGAATTGAATATATATGCTTTATGTTATCATTTTATTGCATTAAATGTGTATTTAATGGCTATTTTTGGGTTCTATTTAGATAATAAATGGACATTTTGAGTGTCCAATTTTATATTCCATCCCTGATTGGCTAAATTTGCTCACATGAGGCAAATGGGCCTGAGCCCAACAGTCAGTACAGAGAGACACACAGAACAGGGGAGATTTAATTAATAAAGCGGAGACATGAAGAGACAATTTTGCCACAATAAGCAATTCCTGTTACTGGCTATAATGAGTAAAAAACTATTTTGCTCAAATTGCATTTACATTAATCACAATAACAAGGATATTTTTATGACATTGTGTGTGTGTGTGTGTGTGTGTGTGTGTGAGAGAGAGAGAGAGCGAAAGAGAGAGAGAGAGAGGTTTTATCATGTATTTTTCTCATAGATTTCAGAAATGAAGCTGAATGAAGCTGTTGAACATTATTGTATCTCCTGGGATGTTAGAATGTGGGGCTTTTAATTTTACATAAATTACCCCAAAATATTTTACGATATAACATTTTCCCATTTTGACTCATTAATTGCTCATTAATTGTCCCTCATAACCCAGATAGAGTAAATCAGTGGGAGGAAAACACTCATAGCCCTCTGAATGGAAATGGTATTTTATATTCAACTCAGACCTTTTAGATGAACATTGTAAGAGTATATCAATTATATAAATTCTGATTACAAGAGTAGATTAAACACACCACATATGAAACCATGCATTTACAAAACAAATCCCATTGTTTACTTTATCCATTTATTTTAAATTGTCATTTTAGGCATTTATTTGATGCTCCTATCCAGACTGACTTACAATGAGTGAAACAAAGACGTAAAATCCTGAATCACAAACATTAAAAGCAACCAAAGGGTGCAAGGGTCACAGCACCCTACTACACCCTAGACACAGCAATATTGCAGTGTCCCTAGAATGTATGATAAGAGAAGACATAATGAGAAAAAATAAGAGTGGAGGAACATATAAAAAGTATTTTTCCATTTCAAATGGTAATTATATGTGAAATGATTTGACTTAATCGAAACAAATCTATTACTTTCAATCTATGAATTAGTATCAATCCTGAAGATGTTTGTTCAATTCAAATAATTAATCTATGGCAGAGTGATACTGATACTTGCATGCTGTTTTTGCCATCCCATCACACACGTACAAAATTGTATAGACCACATATTCATTCACACGTCCATGTACAAATGGATTTCCATGGTGTAGCTATGTTTTCAATCATTCAGAGTGTATGTAGCTCTTGGAGGTGCTGGAAAAGTTCAGGAAAATGATGTCCAGAAAGACTGTAGATTAAGCATGCAGCAGACATACAGGGAGCTCACATTTTGCTGCTATTAGGCTACATGAGCCCGTTTTGATTCTGCTGAATTGAAAGCTCTGAATCATTGAAAATAAAAAAAATTAATGGAGGAGCTGTGGATCTCTTGCAGTCTGTGTGTGTGTGCAGAGCACAGTGCAGGGGTCACCTCCCTGGCTTTCCTGAACTTGGTAGCCCCCAGACACCTAATAAAAAGTGTATGCTCAGCCTATAGTGTGCACAGAGGAGCAAGTTGAGGGTATGGGGTTGACAAGAGGGGGTTGTGGTGGAGTCAGGACATAGATTGTGGGGTGGGGGGGGGCAAAGAGTGGGGGTGGGCTGTGTTAAAGAAAGTCCGAGAACTTGGAGCCTAGTTTGTCATGCTAACCGCAGCGGTGCTATTGAATGTGGACACAGGGAGCAGAAGGTTCACAGGACCCCGGCCATTCTCATGCAAAGTCTGTCAGAGCCTTCTCCTTCGTCAACCCACCCACCCGCCCACCCCCAGCCTCTCCTCTTCTAAGAAAAATACATACATGTTTATAAATGGGCGCAGACCCATTGACGGCAGGTTACCGAGCGCACACTTAGCAGAGGGGTGCAGCTCTCCCTATACATGCCACGTCTGCAAACATGCTGAGTTACAAGGAGAAACAACAGAAGAGTTTCATGCCAAAATGAGATTTGAAAAATATGACACCTTCTCATACAAAATGATTGCTGACATGAAAATACAGCACACTATAGAATGTTGTTAAAATGATTATGACCTTACAACCTTCATTTGCAAAATACTAATTTACGCAACATAACCATGTTTCATGTTAACGTATGAAATATTTATCAAGTAAGAATTTGGAACGGCACCCTATAGCTCAGCAACATTTAATACAAGACTAGAGGGAAGACAGCCTGGTCAGTCAGTCCATCAGCTCATAATGTACTAGGAAAATGAGGAAGAACGCATCCTAGCTCACTCTGCCATGTCGTATAACACCAAGCATCGCTGAAATAAGGCACTTCTTAAAAGTTCTATGACCTTGACTCTACCTTGACAGACAATGGCATAAAATTGACCTAATTTCCTGACTGATTGTGAAAATTAATTTCGACCCAATTTTTCACCGCACGTTCTAACAAACACAAATTCCATTTAAACTTCTATTTTGGTGGACTCTATTAAATCGGTCTTACTCCCTGATTCCTATATCGCTGCTTGCTCCGAGTCTCCACCACGCACCTCTCATCTGTTTCACCTGATCCAGAGATCGGGGCGCTCACAACTCATTTAGTGTTGAATTTGTTAAAATGCCAAGTGGTGAAAATGTCATCTGTGGTACAAGCAGATACACGTATGCATTCCCTCTCTTTTAATGCATACGCTCCACGCAAATGAATGTGTTTCCCCTCCAGGCTTAAAAAGTGAAGAGTGGGACTAACAAGCATGGACTGTGCATAAGCGTGTGTGTGTGTGTGTGTGTGTGTGTGTGTGTGTGTGTGTGTGCGTGTGTGTGCGTGTGTGTGCGTGTGTGTGCGTGTACATGCACTTGGCATGTGCAAATGTGTACCTGTTCAGATTTATGTGCTCAGATTTATGTGCACTATAGTTTCACAACCAGGGATTGAGGGAGTTTTCATTTGTGTGTGTGTGTGTGTGTGTGTGTGTGTGTGTGTGTGTTTGTGTGTATGCCCTCTCATCTGCACTTGGAGCAGCCGTTTGGAGCCTGTATTTGATTGAGTGAAGGCCAGCGCAGCCTGAACACTCCCTCTAATGGAAGAGTGGGGCCCAGCAGCTCAGTAATGCACTGACCCCAGAGCTTTTACAACGCTGCCAGCCGATAAGTGGCAATATGCTGGATCTTATAAAATTAACAAGACTGAGCTATGGGAGCGGGAGCTTGGAGGGTGGGAGTGGGACAGGATGACGTCCCTAGCACTTGTAAATATCAGCATGCATGCATGAAGGGATTACAGCTATTCTTGAATGAGTTTTATTGTCATGGGTGTGTGATTTGATATTTTTTCACTCGTTTCTCTGCTTTTTTTAGGGGAAGTTTACGGGGTAACGTTTACAAGGCCGTTTATGTTAGACATAATGTCTCTCAAGGCGTTTTAATGCTGCTGAATTTATGAAAGCTGCCATAGAACCAGGTGCTTGTGAAGCTAACACTGGCTGGTCTTCAAAGTGACGGCAACTGGATCCCAGCCAGCACGGCTTTGCATGGTGTCACAGAGTTGTTAAAATGTGCGTGTGTGTGTGTGTGTGTGTTTACCCTATATTTTCTGCTAAGCCTCCTGTGCTGTGACGTCCATAATATGAGCTCAAAGTCAAACACCAGATTGCATCCTTACACTTGCAGCGTTCTATTGCGTTTGAGAAAAGCAGCAGGGCCTCCATCGACCAGAACTGAACATTTTGAAGAGCATTGAAATATCACAATCAAAGTGACGTTACGTTGACACGCACCTTGTGTCTTAACACGTCTGAATCTGAGTCACTTCTGAGCAAGACATTATTCCTGTGCCCCTCCCAGTATAACCTCCTCACCTTTCCCACACACAATCGGGTAAGGGATTGCGTATGTTCGTGTATATGTGTGTGCGCGTGCGTTTGTGCCCACATACATTTGTGTGTGTGTGTGTGTGTGCAGCTATTGTCTGCCAGTGTTCCAGCAGGGGCTCCAAAGTGAATTATTCATGGAAGATTTGAATACATGCAAATGGTTCACTCTCCTCCCATGGCACAGATCCAGGTTACCTATGGCAACCGCGCCTTCAAGAAGCATCTTTTCACCCCTCCTCCTCCTCCTCCTCCTCCTCCTCCTCTCAGGCACCCGCCCTCCGACCATGCTATTGCCCGCCCAACGGTACTGTTTCGATTGCCGCAATACCAGGCTGGCTGGGTGGCTGCACACTGTAGGGTGGCAGGATATCCCACAATTCATAGTCAAGGTCAAGGGCAGACAGGAGGAGAGATGGAGGATGGAGTGTGGAGAGATGGACGGACACTGGGAGGCAGAGGGCAGGATCCCTCCATCCAGATGCTCTGTCATGAAGTTCAGGAACCGAAACTCAGCCGCTGGTAAAGAGAATGTAGTGTTAGACGGGGGTGAGGTGGTGCTATCACGATTGCTACAGATTGGGTACACAGTCGCATCCTCTTCATATTTAGTCTCACAGCTCATGGGCAGTAGCCAGCGCAGAGGAAAAGAAACGCACTCCTCTCACTCCTTTACAATGCTGGGTACCAAATCTCTCTCAAATATCTCATTTGTTTAACTTCAACACAGAACTCCGAGCAACAACAGAAAAGGATTTTAATATTTGAAGAGAACAATTCTTGAAACCTTTTAATAGTATTCATGTGGTATCTAACATGAACACATTTCTTTCATGTTAAGGCTTGAGGTTTTTGAGATTATCTGTAATGGCTACGTATTTCTGGACATAATTCTGCCATTGATTGTGTTATTGAGGTCTTTTATTTGGTTATTCATTATTGAGGCTTTTCATTATTAGGGGTAAAAATAATAATTAAAATAATCTTATTGAGCTATGGTCCTATGATTTAAATTTTCTGTTAAATGTCCAAATATATTTGCCATCATAACGTTGCATTTTAAAAAACAAAAATGTATACAATGCCGTGTTATGTGATTTTTTTAATACCATTTTATAATATACATTCTCTGATAAGTACACTTTTTACAAAATTTCTTTGAGCAAAAGAGACACGCAAAAACAGCATCATTATGAAAATAACACAGAGTCACAGAGACATGTTACACTATGAAAACAAGACCTGAGCAGTAAAGCTGCCACAGTGAGCAGAGAGTGAAGGTCAAGTTCAGGGCATGAGGTGATCAGAGCCCTAACTAACCTCCATAATGGTCCTGGGAGCACAGAGAGCATAGTAACTGCTAACTGCTGCCATCTACTGAAACCAGTCAGAGGGGTGGTCTCTCAAATCCACCCAGTTCAGCGATGATTAATTGAATTGAAATATCATATATTGTACATTGATATATATAACATTTGTGTCATTTATTTACACTGCCAACCAACTCCAAATTTGACAAATACCGAGTTGACTAGATGCACACAAATTCAAACTGCTGCAATGTTGCTGTAGCAACGAGGCAATGATTGTACAATTGTAGGCTTAGTCTGTCCTATATCCAATAAATACCTATTGTATCTAATACATCAACAATACAATACCTTCAAATTCAAATTTAATTCAAAAAGGCCACTAGTCTATGATGCTGATGCCAAAGTTGGCCTTGCCTATCACATGGCTCCCTCAAGTGGACAAATGGAGCCATTACTGAATGTAGTGATAAAACTCCTTTATTATTGCAAGTCACCATTTTTGCTAGAAGCAACAGTAAACTTATAGATCTTTGGAAATATTGCATTTAGGTTATCAATTAAAGTATGATTATTGGTTATTTCACATAAAACTCTGAGTCACAGAAGTCAGGGCTTTGGCATATCAACATTTTCCACATGGACGCCTTAAAATCAAGCAAAAACAAAGAATATCAGACAGAACCTTCATAACAATACAAGTATAGGAAGAAATAGAAATGATATCTTATATAATACAGACATACTTCTATCTGAAATGTGTATATATTTATTTCTCACATACTTGATTTGCCTCCTTATTACACCATATAATACTATACAACACTACCTTAGTGCTTTACAATGGACAGTAAAACTGTGCAGTCCTGCTGACATAACTGCCGACCTACAATCATTCATTCCATCCATTTCCATTCATTCCACCTTGGCACCTCAATAAAACAGAATTAAATCAAAATCCATTGCATAATCACCCTTTCTTACAGTGCGGTGTCAGGTGATGTTCATGGTCAGTTTGAGTAGAACTGACTGAGCTAGATACACGGACAAAGCATAATACTAAACGATCAAGGTACTTGAAATAATCAAAAAGAAAGCAACAATATGTAATTAAAGTACAAATTAAATTTACATTTAAATCAAATTTTAAAAAAAATATCTGTGCAATAAAATTCATTTGAAAGACGTAGTGGTCTTCGTTGATACTTTGCTGTACTTTGTTCAAAGGCAGCTGAAGAAAAAGCTGTGCATGCATTATCTTTTTTTTATTATTAACGCAGCACAAAACCAAGTTCTTCACATGCATCCATCACGCAGCAACCACTTTACACTTATCCAAACATTCCAACTGTTAACTGTTAAAGCCACTTATTCTCCGTCTTCACACACACACATTGCCTTCCAGGGACAATGTGTGTGAATCCTGACTGTGCATTTACCCATGTTTTAGATACTGTGTGTGTCTATGTACCTAATAGATCTCCTATGCAAAAGTCCAGACATACACTCCCTTGAATCCCTGCCTGAAGTGAAGGAGAGTGCAGCGGGACAGCAATGCAGTGACTGAGTGGACGGACAGGTTATTATTGCCATACATTCAAAGGCTCTCTGTGACTGACTTGACCACCATCCACATGGCAGTCTCATCAGTGTTTTTTTTGCTGCCCCTCTGTTGCCCCCTGCTGATTCAATGGGTGAAGTAGCCCATCTGGTGCAATTTGTGCAGAAGGCTGTGTGTGAGATCAAATGTGGTGAAGCTCATCCCCACAGCAATGGGCCCTTTAACCCAGTTCATGCTCAGGCCTTTGTATAGTCCACGTATAACTCCCTCATGTTTTACGATCTCACACATGGTGCCCAGAATTGTGCCGTAGGATGAGCCGGTCACACCGGCTGTCTGCATGCGCCGACGAACCACATCCAGCGGGTACGAAGACGATTGTCCAATCAGACCTGCGCATGCACCAAAGGCCAGGCGCTCATGGGGGTATGGTTGGGATCTCTTTGTCTTTTCTAAAGAGAAGGATGGCAGAGATGAACCTCTGAGTTGCAATTAAAAAAACTGTTCTGTCAGTCAATAATCAGATAATTTAGAGTACATACACACATAACATTTATGGAATCGCCGTAAAATTTCAAGCTACTTCACAGATCATCACTGAATGCAGACATGTAGCACAAAACCTACGATCAATACCTGTGTGTAGTTTCTTGAGGGTCTCGTAGGTGAAGAAAGTGATCCCTGCATATGGAATGACTCCCAGGATAGTGGGGGTGAAGCCTCTGTAAAGGGTCTTCAGACCCTCCTCCTTGGAGATTCGCAAAAAGACATGCATGATGTTGCTGTACCTGTAGAGAAAAGGGCCTCAGGTAAGACATTATTTACAGTATATGAAGCTAAACTGTGTGCAGAATTTGTGGTGTTGGTGAATTTAACTGACATGTACTACATTTCCCTCTTATTCTGTAAATGACAAGGGTAAACCCAAATAGAGAGTGGGATCCTTTGGCTCACGTGACGGTAGGTGTTGGGATGCTGGGTGCTGGGAATATAACAGTGAGTGGGTGCCTACATTTCTCTGGCAGTGACTGCCATCCTGGCTCGAACCATGTCCAAAGGGTAGGTAAGCATAGCAGCGGTGGTGCCTGCCAGCGAGCCTGCCAGGAAGCGGGGGAACGGAGGCAAAGCTCTGAAACAAGCACAAAGATTCAATTACATGTTAGCATGTCTTTGAGCCCTCGACACTATAATAGACTCATAGTACAGTACATATTACTGTAATGTGATTCAAATTTTAGGTAACATCATCAAATGTTTCTTTAAAAATAATTCTTATATTGATTATTGCATTGTGTGTTGATATTGAGAACACCTGTCCATGATGTGTTACCATTCACAATAACAAACCAGATAAAACAATCAGCAGCGATTCAACAATACATGCCAATGCATCCAGTAGTTACATCACTGAGTCTTTTCAGGTGTGCGTCATCTACTGCACAACCTGTAGTCTATGGAGCCTCTACTCACTTTCCCTGGAAGCCGTAGTAGCTCCCCAGTAATTTCTTGTACTGTTCATGGGAGCAGAACTGGATGGCAGCGTAGGGGATGACCCGCACCATGGTGGCAGAGTTGCCCCTCCACAGACCGAGCAGCCCATCCTTCGTGTATGTACAGTAGATGAGCCGGAAGGCCTCCTAAGGATAGCATAGGTAGGGTTGGGGTAGATGCAGTGGTAGATGGAGTGGTAGACGCCCTATGTATCATTAACTGATAATCATATTAAAATAATCAGATATGTAAAGATTAGAGGAATGACTGAGTGATTGAATGAGTTATTAAGTGGGTGAGTGGGTGAGTGGGTGAGTGAGTCAGTCAGTCAGTCAGTCAGTCAGTCAGTCAGTCAGTCAGTCAGTCAGTGAGTAGAAATCTATTACAATATTGCCATTGATATTGCCATTTTTGCTGGTATCGTCAAAATATCACTAAATCTACCAAATCAATAGCACTAAATCTAATAATATTAATGAATTAATGAATTAATAAAATGTATTATTGATAGGATATTGAACTGAACTCACCTTAGCTGAGAAGCTGTTTGAGGACACTGTGACAGAACAAGGGACAACAAGTTAAACAACACGCTTTCCCATGTAGGCTAAACATCTACTAAGAGGATTAGCAAAACAGTTAACAGTTAACAATGGTCTCTGCAAACTCCAACTGTTACATATTGGTATGGTTCACCTCAAGTAGACTGGTTGCAAATAACAAAGCCTACATTCTTCTTCCAGCATGCAATTTATGAAATGTTGTGCTTGCCTTGGAAGATGATCTTGGTTCGATCCAGAGGAGCAATGACTGTTTTGGCCACGGCTCCTGCAAACGCACCACACAGCAGGGAGTCCAGCACAGTCCATCTCTGTTAGAACACACGCACACACACACATGCACACGCACACGCACACGCACACACAAAATCAACTTTCATTCATTCCAATACCCTGACCCTAATCCGAGCTCCTTTTGGAACCCATGGCCACTTTTCAAATAGCCACTTTTCAAAGTGAGGACCAACAAAATGTCCTAAATCTGGAGGAGTTTAGTCATTTTTCTCTCTTTATAGGATGTTTGACCCTCACAAGGATGTAACACACACATTTATCAGTGCTCCCATAAACATCCCTCAGCAAAGTAACTGCCATAGCACAGAAAAACCAGCATGTGTGGCTTAGGCTGGAGAGATAAGAAAACACCAACTTGTGGATACTTAATGCATGTGTGTGTGTGTGTGTGTGTGTGTGTGTGTGTGTGTGTGTGTGTGTGTTAATGCATGTTTGTCTGTGTTAACTTGGATGGGCCAGTTGAACCCAATAAACAATCCCGCTAGCTGATAAGAGTGTTTGGCATATATATCATAGATGGTCTTTCGCAACTATTGTAATGTTTACCACTACAGGTTTGAGTGATAAGCCAACTGGTGTTTGTTTTAACAACTCAGTGACCTAGATTTGTGAACTGGTTTGTGATTTTATTCATGTACACATACAGTATACTGTTATTTATACACATATTACAGATTCATATATAATCAATCAATTTAACTGTGTACATAAAGCTACAGACTGAGGACAATGATGTTTTTGAGCAACACCTTGCTATACAGCCACACAGCTAGCTGTCTACTACAAGTACAAGTTTCTATTGTTGGCCAACTTCACAGGACCAATTGGGTTGGGTGCCTTGCTCAGGGGTAAATTAGCAGTATTTATGGGGGAGAATGACAGCAATTCTCAGCAAAACAATGCAATATTGTTCTTTTTTTATGTATTTTTACAAACAACCTATGAGACAAACATAGGGAGAGTGTGTTTGACAGGCATGCCTCCCTCAAGCCTGTAAATAAAATATGAGGATATGGTGTCCAACACATTTTCACACAATCTACTGTTGTAGAGCTACTGAAAGTGTTTCAAACAATATCAAAAGATGATGATGATGATGACTTGGAACAACTTGAGGGGGAAAATGCAATTCACACCACTACTGCTATATCTCTCAAAGTAACTGCAATATAATATTTTTGTACTCAAGCAACAACCTTCTATCAAGGTGATAAGAGGAAAAGTACTCACATTTGCTTGGCTGGAGGGTGGCAGAGAAAGCACCGTGGCCTGGGCTACTGGTAGTGTTGTCTGGTGGTCGTGCACACGGTGGGCCATGTGTGCCCTTGACAGCTAGGCGTTCAGGAAGTCACTCACTCATTCATTCAGCCAAACACAAATAGCACACCACTCCAGAAGACATAGAATAGAATAGAAAATAAGTGGAGACAATTAATAAGTAAATTAATTTAACAAACCCTAATTTAACAAACCCTCACATCAACAGCACGCCATCTCGCACGGACATGATAAACAAGCAGCCAGTTCGGTAAACACATTGTCGCATTACAATATATGAAGCTCTGCGCTGCAATTATAGAGTTATTTCCCCTCAAGGCACTAACTACTTTGTGGACATCAACAATTCGCCCACTTATGCATTAACTAAAACTGACCTAGATAACTTAATGGGCACACCCCAAAGAAATCAACTACGCACCATAGTTTCAATAACAATAATCAAACAGGCCTGTGGCAATTTAACTGCTATTGGATCAAGGTTAGTTTCTTCATTAACACGCTGTATTTCTTTACCTACCTATGTTTAGAAAGAAAACAATATCCGTGTTTAAAAATCTTCTTGCCGTTCATTTGTTATTCCACAGTCAACACAGAATCTTGCTCACGTTTGGCTGGTCAGTAGCTCTTATCTTGCAACTGTGTCTCTTTGCACGTCTTTCACGCTGTTGTTGACGTTTTCTTTTAAGGTGACTGATAAAGACAGGTGTCAACGCCGCAAGAGAGAAGGTTACCTATTTTTAGACGGTGTCTGCAAGGGAATTCTTCACGGAGTTGCTGGTTGGTTTTGCGCACAAGATTATTTGGGATTTTCAAGGGCTTATCAAAACGAGGGCAATGTATGTTTGTGTTTTGGACTACAGTACCCATGAACGAATCTCGTCGCTATGACGAAGTCTCGCGAAGATAGCTATAGCATTGGGTTGCCAGGTGTGTGCATATTGACCAAACGAACCGTAATGTGTTTCCCTTATTTCCCATCCCTTATTTTATTTCCCATCTAGATTACTCATTTGATGTTCGAGCACGTTTTCCCACATACAGACGAAGCAACTACTAAAACCGGAGTGGAACTACATTTTTGGAGTTGGATGAGTTCAACTTTTGATTCAATTTAATTTATGACAGTTCTGTCTGAGTTGGGTTCAGGAGCCCTTCCAGTAAATTTTAAGGTTCAAAGTGATTCTGATTACGGAGTGGGGTTAGGTGTGTGTGTGTGTGTGTGTGTGTGTGTGTGTGTGTGTGTGTGTGTGTGTATGTTTGTCTATAATTCAGGCTTTATGAATCATATAATTCCACAAAAGAGCCAAAAGATATTCTGAATTCATAACTCTCGAGTCTCATTTGTAGACCTGTAAACAAATTTTAACTAGTACAAAGGAATTTGTCAAACAAGGGAAAACGTTGCAATTGTCAGTCATCCATGCTAATTCCATATTTTTCTGCAGATGCACACATGTGAACACTCGGAACACAAGGAAATCCCCGTACAGAGAAGTATGAAACAGCCACCGTTGGGGCCTTTAGACACCGTTGTTGAGGATCCTACGTGACGGAACCTGGCAACCCTGGAATCTCGCCATAGCGCTGAAAAACTTGTTGTTGTTCTCGGGGAAAATGGCGTCAAACGTAGAGGCCCCGGAGCCTTGGTACCTCGCCCTTCTCGGTTTTGCGGAGCATTTCCGAACCTCCAGTCCCCCCAAAATCCGACTCTGCGTGCACTGTCTCCAAGCCGTTTTTCAGTTCAAGCCTCCGCAGAGAATCGAGGCCAGGACGCATCTTCAGCTCGGCTCGGTTCTCTACCACCACACCAAGAACAGCGAGCTAGCCCGGAGCCACTTGGAGAAAGCGGTGAGGGACAGTTGATCTGGGAAAGAGCGGGGATGGAGCAGAGGAGGGGATGGGCATAGGCCACAGTTGGCGAACTCAGTAACGGGAAAGTCTTAAGACAGTTATTCCATTACGAAAGTACATTTATACACAAGTTAAGATGTTAGATTTAGTTACCACCCCAGTTTGTCGGGGCTTTTATTAAATATCCGAGTCGCCCCCTTTCGCTCTTTTACTTCTCTATATAACGTTATGGCGCTTTATGGAGAAGTTGCTGAGTGATCAAAATGTTTGCATGTCCTACAATATGACACCGCTAACACTTTTTTTAAATGTATTTTTTTAATCTCATTTGTTTTGCAGTGGTTTATATCGCAGCAGGTCCCTCAGTTTGAAGATGTCAAATTCGAGGCTGCCAGTATTCTGTCTGAACTATTCTGCCAACAGGTAAAACCAGCTAACATGCTAGTTATAAGTAATGTTTGCCTTGCAAGCCTTGGCATTTCAGTTATTTTCGAAAATTAGTGGTAGTCTACAGAAATACTGCACTTAGCTGTATTACCTGTAACAGCGAGATGGCAATGGTGTTAAAAAGAAATAGCTCCGCTGGTGAATTGTAGTATGCTACATGTAAACAGTGTGGCTAAGTGTTGATTATTGACCCGGTTCTTTCTTTTTTAGAATTTGGTGGATTCTGCAAAACCCCTACTGCGGAAGGCCATCCAGATTTCACAGCAAACACCTTACTGGCACTGCAGGCTGCTTTTCCAATTGGCGGTATGTACTTGTGTAAATATGTCCCTGCATGCACAGACACTTAATTGCATTGCTTTACTCACTCAATGCATTTTCAGTGCTGGCAGTGCTTGAAATGCAAACGGGTTTTGAAAAGAAGTGTACAATAATCATAAGATAGGTGCATTGACTATGTCTGCTCCAAGCTTCACTAAGTAGATGTATTTGTAAGATTTTTATTAGACTCTTGAGTGTAAACAGCGTAGAGGTCTTAATTCCAGGAATTGTCTTATTGTGTCCACCAGCAACTTCATACACTGGAGAAAGACTTGGTGTCAGCATGTGACTTGCTGGGGGTTGGGGCTGAATACGCCAGAGTGGTGGGTTCAGAATACACCAGGTAATTTTATCTTCTTTTTTTTTAGTGATTAGTGTCACATCTTATATTGCTACCAATATATCTACAGTACTTGGTGTTTATATAGTGGTTGATTGGCAGCACTTGATGTTTAGTCCACATGGTTATGCTGACTTGATGTCTGTTGTTTTGCAACAGGGCATTGTTTCTCCTCAGTAAAGGAATGGTGAGTCTTCTGTTGACTTTTTTGTGAATGAGGAAATGAAACCTTTTTGAGCATGTGTTGTTAAGCCTTATTATTTTGTACTGTTTCCACTCTCCGTGCTCAAGGATGAATATTGTTATTTGTAATGTACAACTGTGTAATTGATGATAATTGATTTGGCAATATGAACAGTTGCTGTGCTTTCATTCTTCTAACATGGTAACATCACATTCTGACGAGTAGTGATTGTGGTGATGGTTTCCTGTCTTCCAGTTGCTGCTGATGGAGAGGAAGCTGGGGGAGGTACATCCTCTGCTCACACTGTGTGGGACCATTGTGGAGAACTGGCAAGGAAACCCCATCCAGAAGGAGTCCCTGAGGGTCTTCTTCTTGGTGCTACAGGTTACACACTACCTGGATGCTGGACAGGTATGAAATCCAGTCTGGTTAAGAAAAGTAGTACTTCAAGGAGTTTGAATGTCATGGCATTCATTAACTCACAGGGGCATTGATCTGAAATGACCTTTTTGGCTCACCTGCCAAGAGCTACTAACCTAGAAAAGAATTAACCACCAACATATGTAACTGCCAAGAATCATTTTTACCAGCCAAAATAATTAATGTACATTTTCATAGGAATCTTTCACCCTACCAGTTTTTACTGATACTTCATATATAGAAAAAAGTACTGTGTGAAACTTTCAATAAAGAGACTTTAGAGTTTTCATTTAAAACTTGCCCACTCACTGAAGATGATCTGTTTTGTTTGTGTCGTCACTTTTAGTTTAGTGGTTTCCCACCTGCTGTGTCACCACATGGGAATAACATTAAGTTTCAGCTGAAGTTAGGGTAGTTAACTAGGCAGACAGCAGAGAAACATGAGGGAAAGTCCACTTAAGTTTAACTACTACCACTTTGTGTAGAGGCAGCGTATCAGATAGCCAATCGGCCTTTTCAGCTGATTTGATTTGATTGGCTCAAGGTCAGAGAGAATATATGATGGTCAGCAAAGCTTGAGAACAGGCTGATAAAACTGTACAGTAGCCTGAGGTATATTATCATGTCTTTTCCCAGGTGAAGAGTGTGAAGCCGTGTCTCAAGCAGTTGCAGCAGTGCATCCAGACCATCTCCACACTCCATGACGATGAGATCCTGCCCAGCAACCCAGCAGACCTCTTCCACTGGTTGCCCAAGGAGCACATGTGTGTCCTTGTATACTTGGTAATGACATTTTTTTTTTTTTTTTCTAGGGAAAATTGGCTTGGTATGCTTTTTTCAGTTTGCACCTGGGAGCTGTCCAGAGGGCTTGTTTTTAACACACTCATTCCACTGCATTAGGAAGTACTTTGTTAATTTGTTCTCAGTGCTATATGTATATTTTATCATTTTACAGGTGACAGTCATGCACTCCATGCAAGCAGGCTATCTGGAGAAGGCCCAGAAGTATACTGACAAGGCCCTCATGCAGCTTGAGAAGCTAAAAAGTGAGTTATCTTGCTTTTTTCCTGAGCCTTTCCCAAAAATGATGTGAGTGAAGCTGTAATGTGGAGCCATGCTTTCAGGCTGGAGAGAGCGTCAATATTTATCTTTTTTTGCTCATATGTTATTTCCCCCCCATTATATCTCTGTTATTCCAGTGTTGGACTGCAGCCCCATCCTTTCTACCTTCCAAGTCATTCTACTGGAGCACATAATCATGTGTAGACTCGTCACTGGTCATAAGGCTACGGCGTTACAAGAGGTACATCGCTGCTGTATCCATGGTCTTTCTTTTGAGTTAAACTGTTATATTATTCAATATGTAGCCACGTGAAAAGGATACAGCCTCATCTGAGGTAGTGAAATCACTACCAAGAATGTAGAAGTCCAGGAACCTGGAAACTCACTTTTGCAACATCAATTCAAAAAGTTTTCAAAAGAGGATGTGTGCACTGATGACTTTCGGTTCTGTCCTTCCAGATCTCCCAGGTGTGTCAGCTGTGCCAACAGTCCCCCAGGTTATTCACCAACCACGCTTCCCAGCTTCACACGCTATTAGTGAGTAATTTCAACCCCACCCCATCATTTATATGTACAACTGTGCATGCAGGCGTGTGCATTTGCACGGATGTGATCAGGAATACCAAAAAGCTGAAAAATAGTTATCTGCCATTAGAAATGAATGGCACTTGTACATCCCAAAACTGAAATCCTGGGGGGAAAAATTAAATATCACATCCCTATTTTGGTGAGTAATTGACAGTGACTAACACATTGTCATATCTCTTTTCTCCTACTCCTTTCATTTTCTAGGGTCTGTATTGCATCTCAGTGAACTGCATGGATAATGCAGAGGCACAGTTTACCACAGCCTTACGGGTGAGTGTATGTAGGCTGCTTGTGTCAATTGCAGTGGAATTTCTCTCTTTTTATATACATATATATTATATGTGTGCACATTGGTGTTTGTCTTCCAGCTCACCACACACCAGGAACTATGGACTTTTATTGTAACCAACTTGGCCAGTGTCTACATCAGGGAAGGAAACAGACACCAAGAGGTTCGTTTATTAATAAGGGGTCACACCTTTCAAGTAAAAGAATGAATAAAGAAAAGAATCATCTCAAAATATTGGTGAAAGGACAAGACGGTAAAAGTAATGGCATTTTGGTTTGATGTCATGGTCTATCCCATAATTCAAAGCGTCCAAGCCATTCATGAGCATAAAAGGGTATTCCTGCTTCATAAAGAGGTGGTTAGTGGCTTTTTTGTAAACTTGTTTGCCCTCCTTCAATGTACATACCAGCCACTGTTCTTGTGGTTCGCCACTTCCCACCTGCCATTCACTTTCACTTTAGACTGTCCATTCAGCTTTTATGGCGTGATTGGACAAATGTGTCATTCACTCACATTATAGACTAACCCACAAAAACAAAATGGCATGAACAGCTGAAGGGAATGAACCCTGCTCTTTTTTTTTTTCTTTTACAAATTACTTCAAAGTAAAATCTGAATTTGCCTAATATGTAAACTAATTTAAATGATTTCCTCTTCATTTCCCTTCCAGCTGTACAGTCTCCTAGAGAGAATAAACCCAGACCACAACTTTCCAGTCAGGTAAAAAAAAAAAGCATACAACCCTGTTTTCATTCTTTTTCAGTGTATAATTAGATATATCCAGCAATAGTTTGTCTGTGATGTTTGACTGCATGCAGGCAGAATATAAATGCTTCTTCTTTTTTTCTTTAAAACTCTTAACAAATATACAATCCAAGTTGAACCACTTTGTTTCTCATCCAGCTCCCACTGTCTCCGCGCTGCAGCCTTCTACATCAGAGGACTCCTTTCCTTCTTCCAAGGACGTTACAATGAGGCCAAGTACGGACTACCAGTCTTTTATTGTCTCATGCAGACGGACACACGTATACACATGCAAGGAAAACCCCTGAACTGAAGTCAAGTTTGCTTCCCTGACATTAAACTGCATTCAAAACACTTTCAATTAATTTTGTGAGTATCAGCCAGACTGTGTGCCTTAATATTTTAGGCTTTCTCTATGTTCTTGTGTTGCAGACGTTTCCTGAGAGAAACCCTAAAGATGTCCAATGCTGAGGACCTGAACAGACTGACTGCCTGCTCCCTAGTTCTGCTAGGCCATATCTTCTATGTACTGGGCAACCACAGAGTAAGGCAAAATAAACACCTTAGCATGGGCAAATTATTTATAGAACAGTTTTGTTTTGTCTTATTTGTATTTCTACTGAATTATTTTTTAAGTATTACTAAAATGTTCACAAAGATAAGCAGAACTTAGATTTTCTGATTGTTCTTCCTGTCCTTTTTTCACCCTGATTCACTGGTCTGTGATGTTCTCTACCACTTTGTTCCCTGATAAGTTGTCATTTTCTCCATAGGAAAGTAACAACATGGTTGTACCAGCCATGCAGCTGGCCAGCAAGATCCCTGACATGTCTGTTCAGTTGTGGTCCTCAGCACTGTTGAAAGGTACATGATGACCCACTCCCTTATTTTGTTAGTCATTTATGTTCTTAGATTTATCAGTTGTAAATACTTGGATGAACACACATGCTTGTTTGACCTCTACTGTGGAAAGTCTTGATTTTGATTTCAGCACAAAATCTCATCCTACTGATGCGAACAAGATAAACTAGTTGTAGACGAAGGCAGGTCTTGACCATGTGTTGTATTTTCAGACTTGAACAAGGCCCTGGGGAACACCATGGATGCCCATGAAGCAGCCCAGATGCACCAGAACTTCTCGCAGCAGCTGCTCCAAGACCACATTGCTGCCTGCAGCCTTCCTGAGCATAACCTCATCAGTGTATGTAGCAGCTTTGTTTGCTTCTACCACTTAAAACGCCATTTTCACTCCAGTGCCTGACTGGATTGCACATTTTCTCAGTTGTTCTGTTTACTTCTGGTGTGTCTATTTGTTGAAGTACCATACCAAATACCACAGTGTCTTCTTCTGTTTTTCAGTGGACTGATGGCCCTCCTCCAGTCCAGATCCAAGCCCAGAATGGCCCCACCACCAGCCTTGCAAGCCTACTATGAGGACCTTTCTGTTTCATACAGCTGGTACATAATATATGCAACAGATGGATGCCTGATAACCTGCTGTGCAGACCCTATGTAGTCAAGATCTAAGAGGATTTGACAGGAGGTTCACACATAGGGCCTTCACTTCATTAGCTTCTCAAGATGGCTTGCTAATAGTCTGCTATCAGTTTCATAATTGTTCTTAAAGAATTGCCACTACTGCCACTACACTTATTCCACCCTCTCAGATGGCCATGGATCCTTACTGGGTAAAGGGACAGGGGTAGACTCTTCATCGGACTGGTGAGGGACACTCAGCAACATATACAAGGGCTTCTTTGCCTCAGATATCAAGAACCCTTCTATGCGTTAGCCAGGTTTCTTTTCCTTTTTTGCTGGAAAATAAAGGGGGTAGATGGAGGGGCAGTAGAAGAAATTAATTTATTCATGTTGATATTTTTGTAACTGTTGATAAATATTTTACAGCTTGGCTTTTTTGTATGAATGCTGTATTCTTGCAGGGAAGTTACTGATGTTGACTCCCTGTACAATTGTTGCTGACCCAAGTTACTAAAAGAAATAACCCTTGGTACATAATTTGTTGCACAATATCCACATTTCAAAAAATACAAATATATTGTCATGTTTTCACAAAATAATCAGTTGAAGAATTTCAAGCTGTAAATGCTAGATTGGCAATGAAACTGTTATGGGACACTGTACTAGTCCATTATGTGCAGTTCTTTAATGGACCAGAAGATGCCTCCATTGTGTCATTTAGCTATGAGCAATGTTTAAATACCTAAAAGTTTTATACCATTTGATGGCTGTGAGAGATGCCACGTGCCCTTTTTTTAAAACACATTAAACTCATGTATATTTTTGAAGTTCCATAATATATGAATTCCTGTTCCATGTATTCAGTTTTATGCATCATGTTTAGACTTTTGGACTTTTTGTCTTAATAGTTCTAGTTAATGGTTTTCTTTGCAATATGTTTGTATAGATTTGCCACTTGTTGAACCTTTATTGTACAGTGACATTTTATAAAGTCAATTTAGTAAAGTGTGATATGTATTTTTAGCTATCTTATGTAGAAATCAAACTCAATGCTTGGTATTTAAGGCACTCTGTAAGGACACAGTTTAAGCTTGAGTACCAGCCATATTCTATCTAATGCCTATGTTTTTATTGCTTATATTGTTTTCAACAATTTTCCAATAAAAATCTGATTGAAAATGTTAATTTAGTGAGTTACTCATTAGTTTGTGGACTTTATATACTGTTATTTGCCTTATTGTTATTTAGTCTTTGCACAGAACGTTGGTATGGTGTGGCTTTGATTTGTGTCTCAATGATTGAATGTTCACACCATGGGCAGGTAAATAAGCTTGAAACTATCTTGAAACTATTCAAGCCTACATAAAAACACATGCAAGATCATGAGATTATTTTCTTCCAATATGCTGCATTGCCAGCCTGTAGCTCTCTTTACAATATCTTGCCCTAGCAAAATGGCATTGAGGTGATGCAATGCAGGGCTTCCCAAACCTTTTCATGTCAAGGGCCCCAAATAGAAACCCATTAGGCCATGGACTATGGTTTTGTCCCTCACAGGATTAACTGCCTACCATCCATGTAATACCAAAGTTCCACGAGGGCCCTCTTGATGACAAGGGTTTCTGTCCATGGCAGTGCATCTCCTTTCAGGCAGCATCAGCTTCTGATCGATGAAGACTACAGGGTGCTCCTCTCAGTGGAACGCTTGGGACAAGACAGGCAGACCTCTGATGCATCCGTCTGGACAGTGAATAGCGAGTTTAATTTGGGATCCATTTCACCTCCTCGAGCTGGCCCTTCTTAATCAAGTCAGAGAGGGGGCAGCAATATCCGGTCAAACCAAAAAAGGCATGCACCTGGGTATTGCTTTGGGGCCAGGGAAAATGCAACACCACCTCTACCTCCTTTTCTTGTGGGCAAAGTAATCACCATGGAAAATGATACCACAGGTACTGAGCTTCCAACTGACAGATGCTGCACTTCTTGGGGTTTGCCATGAGCCCCAACCAGCATAGCTCTTCTTCAAGAACAGATGTTCCTCCCAGCCTTCAGAGTGGATGACCACATTGTATGTCCATGAGGCACTGGAAGGTGCGCTGTGGAACATGAGTGAGACAACCTGGTACTGCCATAGACTGCTGGGTGTTGCAAAGGCCATCTTCCCCCTAGCTGTGGGTGAGAGGGGTACCTGCCAATAGCCTTTGATCAGATTGAGCTCGATCAGTTCATCCACTTGCAGTGTGGGGTATCTATCAAGAGAAAGAGAAAACTCATCCTTGAATTGGTCTACAAATTCCCTTACCTATCGGCACTGCTGAGAGAGTTGTGCAGTCCATGAACACCAGGATGTACTCATGTCACCCGGAAGACTTTGGGAGCAGGCCCATCCTGATATGGTCAAAGAATACCACATTGCAGGGAAACCAAGAGAGCTGACAGGGTTCAGGGTTCTGTCGTCTGGCACACTGGATACTGACATCAAAAATTTGACATCAGGTGGTCCCTGAGGGATTGGGAGTGGGCCAGCTCCATGGCTACATCAACCCAGTTTTTACCTGTAAGCAATGAAATATCACTAGTGTATTGAAAGCATTGCCCAATGCGGGACGGATGTTGCACTCATACTGAGTTTTTGCTAACAAAATCAAGATAAATATTAAAATACTGAATCAGATGATCCAGACTAGTTTATTAGATTAACCATTACATAAACATTTAATTGATGTAGGTTATAAATAGGGATTAATTGAACAACAGCAAAAAGTTTCTATTTAAAAAAAATAAAAAAATATGTTTTTTGTTATGTTATGTTTCTTTTTCTTCTGCAATGCTTGAACGGTATACAAGTGTGAAGTGTGAGGGGTATTAATTCTTAAGCAAAAAGGATTGCATGTGATAATGTTTACCTAATTTTAGGTAGTTCATTGTGTATATTATTGTTAACGTTTTGAGCAGAGGCGTTATTGCAGGCCTTCTGATTGGAATAAGCAGTTTCAGTCGGCGCCTCTGGTAGGAATTTAAGGTGTCCATTCACTTAAACTGGGAAGTTTCTGCTATAAATAGAGAACATTATTGTCACACGAGCCTGAATTGTCTGATACAATACAATACATTGTAGTGTGTATGATATATTAGTTTTATTTCAGTCCCAGCTTCTCCTAAAACAATTGCCGCATCCTTTTTTATTAATTACCAGTTTGTCCGACTTCTGTCTTGGTTTTAAATGCAGCATTTTGCTTCGACGTTAGCAGTCGGAAACTTCCCAGATCCGAGGTGTAGGGAACGCAGCATGACGCCGCATGTGTGTTAGTGGCTCATTACATTATCTGGCAACCGGAGTGGCAGCGGACAGAGGAGAGGGGATCCCCAGGATTTTTTCAGCGAATTACGGGTGTAGCTAGCGAAATACTACATCAAAACATTGAAAAACTTGGGGAACTCGGTCAGGCTGCTCCCATACTCTGTAAGTTAACAAATTTAATTAGCATATAAACTAATCTTATCTTTTCATTTTCAATTTAATTAAGACGACGACGGGAAGTTTTTTTCCGCTACCGACGTTAGCTGCGCTAAGTAAGCTAGCTAGCGTAGCTTGAGCTGGTTTGGCTAACAGCTAACGTGCAATGTATGGTTTGTGAGTCGCCCTCAGCTGCACACATACACACCTACCGACTAACGACTGCCAAGAACAAACTGCCTCAAAACTCGGGAAATAATATAACTAACTTCGCTAGCAAAACTTGTACCAGGGTGGTCCAATACTACCATACATTCTTCATTTTATTTACCTATAATGAATGGAAACTTTAAGACAAAACTTTAAGTTTGTGTCCATAATGAATTCCTGTTTATTTGCCAGTGAATCTGAAGCGACTGTCTGTCTGGTCAGACCAATGTCCAGGCAGTTAACGTTAGCAGGCTAACTTAGCTAGCTAGCTAGCCTGTTAACACTAGCGGCTCTCCGACATGGGGTCGGTTTCATTGTCTGTCGTGTATCGCAATTTGGTTCAAAGATTTACGCTAAATCTCACTGTCAGTGTGTGTAAATCTGTTTGGCCTCAGCAATGTTTTTGTAATATCTATGTAACCGCTGATAACCATCATCGGCTTTTAGCTAGCGTTAGTTAGCTCTTGGCTTTATAGCTGGACAGATGGACAGGTTGTTGTTGGCAAGCCAAGTTAGCATGAGATAGCTTGTTGTTGTTGATGGGTTAGTTAGAAAGAGGTAATCTATAGGGCAAAGTTACAGCACTAAAGTTTATGAATATGATAATTCGTCTTACTACCGGATATTGCAATGCCGGCTATCCCCTCTTGATTGTGGATGGAGATGTATATATCTTAATGAGCCCTTGATTTCAGAACTTTGCCAGATTAGCTCAACCATGAAAAGCGTTTTATGGAGGCGTAATGGTGGACGGTGGTGCCTCCGCCGGGGTGTATGTCTGTCTGTCCACAACGGGTTAGCAGTTATCACCCACCCAAGCCATAGACAACTCTGCACCGACCTTGTGTCTGCTATCCATAATATTAAAGCTCCGGCTCCCGAGTCTTGAGACATACTGTGTAACTACTATGCAGATTATTTTTTTAATCAGATCAGATGTTTGAGAGCATTCCCGTGATATGAACTACTCAAATGTATGTGTTTTGTTGTGAGGTCTGTCAGATTAATTTAACCCTTTTCATCACTGTGATGAGGATAGCGTTTGAGTAAATGTCTTTTAGGTTATTCAGTCTGCTTCTACAACAAGATGAACCATTGGTCAGTTTGAGTGAACTCAAAACACCCTTTGAGAGTGCTGTTGAGGGCTTTCAGGTGTATTTAGGCTGAAGAGTGGTGCTCATATCCCTTCCTCTGCCAAGCAAGTGCCCTCCATTGAGAGCAAGCAGGCAGTGGGCACCCTTGGCTAGTGATGGGGGACACATGTCGCTTTGCATTTTGTGATGGGCCATGAAGTCGCCTGAGGAGCGGTGCCTCTTCTGAAAAACCCTCCCGAGAGTGATGTGACCAGACAGGCATGACTCCACTGACTTGAGACCCACTCTTGTTCTGCTGCATCAGGGTTAAAACTTTTTTTTAAAGATGCATCTGTATTTTCTACCACCAGCTAGATCTTTCTTTCACTTTCATAAATAAGGGTGCAAAGGAAGCTCAAACATTTTATCAGTGTTACCACAAAGGGAGTCACTGTCATTGTAAATTGTATTGTGTTGTATTTGTAGGTCCTTCTCTATGGATTGTTATTTATGTATATTTGTTTGTTTGTTGTGCTGCAGATAAAGTATGTGTAAATAGCAGTGTAATCACAATGTCATGGAATATACATGAATATGAGATAAGACAATGATTAAAGTATCCTACTGCACAATTAAAAGGCTTCAGACCTGTTTCATAATTACATGTCCTTAATATAGCTAAACTGCAACAACAAAATATATTGGGGGCCATTATATTTTGTTCTTATTGTTGAGATACTTTAAACAATCTATGGATGTGAGATATATTAAAGTGGAGATTGCATCTGTTTCACACAGCTTTGACAGAGCACAGGCCTAACCCTGATTTAACAAAGATATTTTTTCAGTCCTACTCTAATGCTTCTCAATGAAATCTAGACTTAATAGAGACCACAGCCGTCTGCAAAGTAGTATAATATTGCTCATATTGTTTCCATCCATCCATATGTCAGGCTGAGGTGTTGTGTCATGATAGTATTGGTGTTGCTCACTGTGGTGGGGCACCATCCAAAGCTGCAGTCAGGGTCTGTGTTAGACCGTGAGTTAAGGCTAGGTCACACTAGATGATTTTAATGCCGATTCTACGCCTAATGCTTGGCGCCGTGTGAACAGGCTGGTGACTTGGCCCTCCCGATAACTCCAGACCAGTCATTTGTCATATCATGAGTTGGTAAGAGTTAGTGTTGAGCTATGCATCCTCTCGGCAACCATATTCTGATAAATCTATGCAAAGCATAGCAGTAGACAAGCAGTGTAAAACTGAGTATGAAAAGTATGTACAATTAGTAGTGTCATACTAATGCAACTGAAACAGACGAAAGAGGCTTTCCTTCCCAATTTCTAGTTCTGATGTGAATGTGAATGCATGTTGCTGCTGATGTTCCAAGCTAGGGTAGTTGGTGTACACAGTCGTCGACAAGAGGTTCACAGGAAATGCTGGTGGAACTGTGAGGTTTGATCTAACCCTAAATAGTCGCAAGGCTTCATTCGCCTGGCTGGGTTTCCTGAGACTCAGAAGAAGTAGGGCTGGGCTAGACTGAGTCAGTGGAGGATATGTTGTAGTTTGAATGATGTGGGACTCTCAGATCAGTATACTTTATTTCTTAAGTTATTGGGCCAGTGTGCTCAAGAGTAGTTTCTGTAGGATCATAGAAATAGTCTCAGTTAGGTACTTTGTATGTTGGAGGTGAAACTATTTTAATCAGTAGCTGCTTGAATGTCAAATTAGATGCAAAAGCGAAAGATCCACTTTACCTATAAAGGAAGCAGCAGGTGGGAAAGGACCCTCATTATGTATGCCTAGCTATTTCTTCACTTTGTTGCCCTCTTCAATTACTGGTTAATACTTTTATACTTTTTTAGCGTGCATAATATTTGGTGGGAGAACATGGGTGGTCAGTTTGTCTTGATTCTTTTAATTTATGAAACATGCCTTGCTTTTTTGTTTAGTTTTTTTTTACCATTGGACAGTTGAGCTATGCATACTGATCACTAGATTGAGCTACAAATACTGCTTACTACATTTGAATTATTACCTGTTCCCGAAGGCATGTAAGTAATGGGATGACTTTGCTCTGTTTGGTTGACAGATCATGTAGTGTTGTGTCCACTGGGAGGTGTAGTTATTGGAGTCATTTCCAGTATTGGAATATTTTGTTTGTCCATGTATGTTTGCGCCAAACAGTAGTAGTGGCCATGGGGTCCCACCCCAATGCCTCGGGCAATTCTCAGAGGTGGAGGGTAGGAATCCTTGTCTGACTAAGCCTATTCTTGTTTTCCCTGTTGGACTTCATATTGACTCAACAATGTGTGCCAAGTTTACATTTAGTGTCACCTGCGTTAAACAGAGGCGTGTGTGTGAATGCGCTAAACCGCTGGTTCAGTTAATCGAATCTCTTAAAGTTGCAACTGTATTACAAACAAATGGACACTATCACATTGCAGTCATTTAGCTGGCGCTTTTATCCAAAGCGACTTACAAGGGTGATAGTTAACACTATGTGGGGATCGAACACTGTTTGCTTCTTGTTTTATGAGCTGTGTGGTTGAGACTGGTCACTATAATAATGATGTTCTGACATTATGAAGTCAAGGCTTATATGCACAAATGCTGTCAAACTCATTAGATTAGTTTATATTAGATTAGATTCAACTTTATTGTCATTGCACAGAGTACAAGTACTGAGACAGCGAAATGCAGTTTGACATCTAATCAGAAGTGTAAATAGCAGTAAGTGTATGTACATATGTATAGTGGTCATCTAAATATTAAATAAACAGGAAAGGATTGATATGAATATTCTATATTATAGAATATTATAATATATTATAATAATATTGACAGTATGAACAGTGTGAAGTGACTACTCTAGATATGTACAGTATAAACAATAATGGCAGTCATGAGACTAATTGCACAATTTTTATTACAGTGTGCTATTACATGGACAGTCACTCGTAAATTGCACACCTCTACATGTTATCATTCATTGCTCCGTTTTTCCAGTCGGGGGGGTATAACAATCATTTCCACTATGTTTTAACTGGCCAGTGCTGACATGGCAACTCTGGAACTCTCAGTGCGGCAGGCAGGCAGGACAGTCACTTGGATGGATGCAGCATCAAGGCATGTATCCAAGAGTGGAACCAACTGTCCCAATGTCCTGCCTGTTTCCATCCCACATGGCTGTTAGTATAGTGGTGTGTGTGTGTAGCGTGACTGCATTGTCACACACAGCCTAGAAGCCATCTTACCCAGGGTGTGTTACATCAGCTTTTATTTGTAATGGCAAAATGGAATGACTCAATTCAAATTAAGTACTTGCCTCTCTTACCTGCCAAGTTTTTTGCATACATGACAGTGGGGCCATGTAGTGTTTGATCTTGACTGAATTTGGAGTGAGTCAAAGGGCCCCCTGCCATTATACCTAAAATAAAATGACAGGGATGTACCAATATTGGGGTGGCATATCGAGCCACTGCCATGCATCAGTACTGAATTCTGATACCGCAGGACCATCAGTGTTTCTCATACATAGACTCATCTATGCGGCGCCGCCACAAAATCGGCACGTCCGCCACAAAATAAAAGGTTGGTCAGTGTATAGGCATTAATCTAAATCGGTCTCTGATGCTGTGTCTGAGAGGTGCACATCACGCCGGTTATGTTCTCTGTCACACCATAGATTAGATTGTCAGTTACTTCCAGCGCCAGCAGAGGCAGGCAGCCACGCAGCAGTTCTCTCTCTACTTTTGTTGTTTTTGGTTATTTTCCGTAGCTTAACCATAGTTCTTTAGTTTTTATAGTAAGTATTCTAAGTATTTGAGTATCTTCGTAGCCCGCCGTAGTCTTACTAGTTCAACCTCGTAGTCGCAGCAATGTGAGTCTACACCCGTGATCAGGTGATGGAGCTCCGCAGCCAGGCCGGACCCAGACTGGCGGACATCCCGATCGAGTTGCGGAGGCATAGACGAGAGACTCGAGCTGGTGCGAAGGTGAAGGAGAGAGCGAGAGAGTGAGGAGGTACAATCCTTTCCTGCCATCTGTTGTCATGGGGAACATTAGATCTCTGGTGAACAAAATGGACTTGCCCTTTTCATAAACTCAAGATGGTATAAACCGGGACATGTTACCGTGAAAACTCGCGTCTGTAGCACTGATGTTGAACTACTAGTGGTGGTATTACGACCATACTATTTGCCACGGGAGTTCTTGCACGGCATTGTTCTGGTTGTTTACATTCCGCCCTCGGCCAGTGAGATCATCAACTCTGCGGTCGCGGCCCTTCAGACCCAACGCCTTGATGATGGTCTCAGGAGATCTCAACCACGCCCCCTCTCCTCCACACTGACTAATTTCACACAGTATGTGAAATGCAATGAATTAAATAAATCAATGAATCAAATTTATCCACCTGGGAGAGCGTTTCCCAAAAAAGCTCCATTTTGGGGGGGTAAAAACGCCGCCCTAGTGTGGACGGGAGGCCAAAACGGGGAGATAAGTATGTGTTTTCAAATTTACGGCCAGATGTAGATGTGGATGTAGTCCTGAGAACCAACTCCAGAAGAACAGTGTGAAGGAGGTGTGCACTGGTATGAAGAAGATGACAGCTTCAAACAACAAGCACCGGGGCAGAAGGGAGAGAGCAAATGAGTTTAACCAGTTCTTTTTCAGGTTTGACTCAAACTCCCAAAAGGTCAAGCCTTGTACAACACCCCCCCCCCCCCCCCCCCCCCTTCCACCCATCCAGAGGCTCACACAGCTGCTAACATCTCTGCAGATGCCCCCCCCCCCCGACCACACCCGCCAACCTGGCTACTACCAGCCAGGTGAGAAGGGAGCTAAGTAGGCTCCGCCCCGTCAAGGCTGCTGGCCCTGATGACCCCCCCCCCCCCCCTTTGTGGAAAACATCATGCATCGTCCCCGTGCCCAAGAAGGGATGCCCCAGTGCTGTCAATGACTTCATTGCATTCAACACCATCCAGCCACAGCCAGTTTGAATCCATGCAGTTAGATCATGCCATGGCACACAGGATTACGGACTACCTCACCAGCAGACCACAGTTTGTTTGCCTACAGAGCAGCCTGTCTGATACGCTGGTGAGCAACACAGGTGTACCCCAGGGAAAGGTACTGTCGCCATTCTTTTTCACCCTCTACACCTCAGATTCAATTCTGGGTCTACTCATCTCCAGAAGTTCTCGGATGATTCATCCATCGTGGCTTGCATCAACGAGGACGAGTACAGGAGTCTGGTGGTCTGGCGGAGAGGTTTGTCGGATGGTGCGACGACTACTACCTACAACTCGATGTCAGCAAGACGAGAGCTTGGGACTTTTGTCATCGGAACAAGAGGTGCCCACCACATGTCATCCCCCACGGCAAGGAGGTGGAGATGGTGGAATCTCCTGGGGGTGCACTTCAACAATAAACTGGACTGGTCAGACATGCCTACTGATGCCCTCTACAGGAAAGGTCAGAGCAGACTGTCCTTCCTGAGGAGGCACAGGTCATTCGATGTGTTTAACAGGCTGCTCTGCATGTTCTACCAGAACGTGGCCAGTGCACTCTTCTTTGCTGTGGTATGTTGGTGAGTTGGTGAGAAGGCAATGGATGACAACAAGATCAACAAACTGGTCAAGAAAGCTGGCTCAGCTGTGGGAGAGAGCCTGGACAGCCTGGAGGAGGTGGCTGAGGGGAGGATGAGGTCTAAAATCAGATCCATCTTGGAGAACCCATCCCACCCCCTCTATGATGAGATGAAGCACCTTCATACACACACATACACACAGACCTTGAATATCACTTTTTGTATATTTTGTTGTATTTGTGTTATGTTTATTGTATAGTGCTGTGTACCTCTTTCTTGCTTTGTACACTGCTGCATAACTGCAATTTCCCCACGTGGACATCTATCTATCAGAGACTAATCTCGTGAGACTGGGGCTCTCACACAGCTGTTGCTTGTACACGCAGCGCCACACACACTTGCTTGTATGAGACAGATATCACCTGCTTGACAGACAAAAAGCTCACAAAAAGCTGTTGACTTGACAACGTAAGGTAATTAACTTTTTAAAAACGTAACTTAACTTAACTTTTTTTTTCTCCAACATTGAACTTGGGATGTTACCGTCCGCAAAGGGACATTACCCCAGCTGCTAACGGAGTCTATATATTCAACAAGTCACATAATCATGAATCAAATCAAAATAAATGTTCTCTTGGCTATTCCAAAATGTGAATTTTCCTCTGTTTAAGCCATTCTGTTGTAGATTTGCTTCTGTGTTTGGGGTCATTGTCCTGCTGCATGACCAAACCTCTCTTAAGCTTCAGATCATGGACCATGACCCTGATATTCTCCTGTAGAATTTCCTGATACAACTTGACAATGATTGTAGCCACCCTGAGGCAGCAACGCAGCCCCAATGCATGATACTCCCTCCACCATGCTACGTGTTTGGATGAGGATTTGCTGTTGGTATGCTGTGTATTTTCTCCTCCAAACATAGCGTTGTGCCCTTTTTGCCAAAAAGTTACATTTTAGTCTCATCTGTCCCCAGAACTTTGTCTTTGCCAAATTTGAAATGGGCAGCAATGTGTTTTTGTGGAGAGCAGTAGTTCCTTCCATGGTATCCTCCCATGAATGCCTCTCTGGTTTAGTGTGTTTCTTATTGTGGATATGTGGACATAGATGTTAAAGAGATGCCTGTAGCTGCATATCCTTAGCTGTTACCTTAGGGTTCTTTGTCACCACCTTGACTATTATGCTGCATGCTCTTGCTGTGATCTTTGCTGGACACCTAGTCCTAGGGAGAGTAGCAGTAGCACTGAATTTCCTCCATTTGTATACAATCTCTGACTGTTCACACATTTTTCTTGCAACTGTAACATGTCACATCAAAGTAACGTGACTTTTTTTTGCAAGCTGGACATTATATCTCCCCAGGTTAAAGTTTATTAATTCATTCCTGATGTAGAACATTTTTTAATGATGTCTCTACGCAATTTTTAATTGACAAATAATACGATTTTCTTCAACTAAGAGTTGTCTTAAAAAAAACAAATTTGAATTATTATTTGGTATTACTTATTAATATGTGGTGTTATTAGGTATTTGTGTGTGTATGAACTAATTTGTGTCAACTGACTGCTCAACATCTACTGTTAATCAAAGACCATTATGTGACAGGTTTCCCAGGAATAGCTTGTGACTCATTAAAAATGAGTGGAGTAATACTATAAAATGTAGTTATACCATAATGTTTGACCCCAACCCAGTAAGTCTACTAATGTTCTAAGAAGTTGCACCATGCTCAGTAATTGGCAGTTAAAAGGTATGCAGCAGATAATTCCTGTGCAGACAAAACTGATCAACGCCTGGGGGTTTGTTTGTTTTTTGGATGTGTATTTGCATATTTTACACTTGGTTACTGCCTAGTACAACAAAGGTACTGCTGAAGAGCTGTATTACTAAATATTGACTGTCATTATCATTCCTGAGCAGAACAAGTGCTCGCATATGCCATTGGTGATTTTGGTACCCTTGTATCTTTAAAACACAGTTTTGCTTTCAAGTTCATTGTTTCTACAACTGTCCTTGTTGCCTGTGTTGGCTTTGTGCTGTGTGCACTTTGAGTGTGCCTACCTAAATTGTAGAGGTCTCTTCTATACTTTTAAGAGGTCATGCACACAATGGCTTGGTATAGATCAAACCCTGCTGATGAAGCGCTCATGAAAGTTATGATTGCTGATCCAAACTCAAAATATAAGGGGACTGACCTACTTTACCCTGTTGTATTCTTCAGCAGTACTCAGCGGTGATGTTTTCAGCTCCCTGTTGTTTTGTCTGGTATACTGTACTCTTCTGCACCCTTTGGGCTCTTTTTTCTTCCACTCTGGTCACTTCCTGCTACCGTCCATTTCCAAGAAATGTAATCTGATAGGAGTCTGCGTGTGTCCTGGCCCTCCGGTCTGTATGTGGGTATGGGCTTCTGGTTTTACAGGATTTATGCAATAGGCATTTGGAAGCAATTTGGCTGAAATTAGAGATTATCAATGTCAAGGATATTTTAAACAATTAAGCTATTCCTTTTTATTATAGCAAGTAGACAGTTGTGGTTGAAAACATATCCAGTGATTTTGTGATTAGAGGCTCAAGAACACAACTGGAGGAAAAGGTTGACTATGCTGCTCAGTGTTTAGGACCTTTTTAAGATAGTTGCTTATTGTGGATGGAAGTGGAGTGGAAAAAGTGAGCCATCTCAGTTTTTGTCAATTCCCATTTCTACCTATGTTTGCTTGTTTGTTTGTTATGATGGAGTCAGTGGTCAGTAAAATGAGTGTGTGTAGAGAAAGGGCATGTGGTTTTTATTTGTATGTTAGTTTGGATGTGTTGTGGTGGTTGTCTGTGGACAAGCATAAGCGAGCATATCAATATGTGTGTGTTTTTTTTTCTTTTTTTTCTTTTTTTTAAACTGTGACTCGGTGTGTGTGTGTGTGTGTGTGCGTGCGTGTGCGTGCGTGTGCGCGCATTCCTGTGTGCTCACGTGCAAAAGTCTGGCTTGCACTTCCTGGGCTTGCTGCTGTTGTCGTTGTCACGTTGCTGAGGGAGAATCCAGGTGGAGCCACACACACACAAACATGCAGGCAGTCTGGCAGATTCAGGGTTAAGGGCTTCCATTTTGTTAGGTAACACCCTAATGGTCTGATCTGTCAGTGGCATTAAAATGGCAGGGGCTTAACCCTTGGTGTTCAGGACACAGCCAGTAGGGGCACACTATCTAGGCTGGCCCTGCCGATAGTAATGTGGTGAACGAGTGAGTGAGGGAGGAAGGGAGAGAGGGTACATGAGAGTTAATGAGTGAGGGAGGGAGGGCTACAGGGAAGTAGGGAGGGAGAGTGAGCGAGTGAGTTAGTGAGAGGGAGAAGACAAGGAAGAGTATTTTGCTGTTGGGTACAGTTAGATTATGGCTCAGCTAGCCACACACGCACTCTACACCCCTTTCCCTCCCCCAACCATGGCACCTCCTCAGCTGGGTCCCCGCCCCCACTCTTAGCCTGGTGAGCACAGATTAGGGTAGGTAGTCAATTTTTTTCATCTAGATTATATCCCAAAGGAAAATAACTTGCATCAGTGTAGTCTTTGTTTGATAGCCTGAATATTTTATTTTGTGCGTAGGCAATGACATCTGTAATACAAAACAGTAGGAGTAACCTTTTATGATGCATAGTAAGTAATCAACTGGAATATCAGCTATCATCTTGTCGTATCTGCCAGTAATTTGAGCAATTCATTTAACACTAGGGCCAGGGCCCATTAGCCACATAAGAACAGGAATTGTCGCTTCATTGTTTTTATTGGGCAGTAATAATCCATAGTTGTATTGCTTATATTGGACAGCATAACTGTTGTTTTCTCTCTCATTGAACCCCAAGGACTCTGTTGAAAAGCCTCACCATGTTTAAATGGCTGTTAATGTGTTGGCTGGCTGAGTCCAGTCCCAGTGGGGAGATCATTACAGTGCAGCAGATGAGAGGCTAGCACGCTACCTGAAGGGATGAGCCTTTGCCATTGATCTGCTACTCTATGAACTACTGGCCACAATGGGAGACCGCCTGAGAATAAAACCTGTAGTGTCAGTCCGGGTCATTTCCATCTGGGATTTCCATGTGCTTTCAGGCAAGTCCATCTTGCCTGATGGATTTTGGATTTTGATTTTGATGGTAGACTGCTCCTGTTTCTACGTTATTTCACACACTAGTGTTAGCCTGTACGATCCAAACATGGAAATGCTAATTTATTGATTCTCACAAGCCTGCTATGAGGCAGTTTCAGTGCAGGGATGCAAATGGCATCTGTTCTGATGGTGATTTAGAAGTATGAAGAATTATCCCAAAGGAACATTGATGTGCATTTTTTTTCATGAATTTGAATGGACAGTAGAAGAGAGCTTCTCCCCCTTTCTTCTTTCCAGCTAAGATCTGCTCTGCCCTTAGGCCTTGCTATTCTCAAGGAAAGGAGGGGGACATGTATCTACTCTTCCTCCATAGTCTCTTGAGAGAACACGCACAGATCAGTAATCACAAGCTGTCTCTTCTGTTCTCTCTTTTCCTAGCTATAATGCAGTTGTATGTTAAAGTGATGTGTCTTTATGAGGCTTAATAGTTATGATATCTTGCAATGAGCTCTATAATGTAGGGCTGCATGCTTGTTTAGTATATCACCAGCATTGTGCCAGTGTATGGATGTAAATGTCTAATAAGGGCTGTGTACATGTTTACCATCGTGCCAACTATCCAGTAAGATGAGAGCTGTGTGGGTTACTGTGTTTTTATGTACATTTCTAGGCTCTATCAAATAGTCTTTTAGATCCATTGTAGCAGTGTGATTCTTATCCTAATTCAGTTTGCCACTCTCTATATGTCACCTTTTGCAAACATGTCAACACCCCCCTCTTCATTGCAAATGGAGCTGACTGTCAACTCTGACTTGGATTGTCACCCTCGTCCCTTACTAGGCCATGGGCTACATGAGGTAGTGTGAATCAGAGAGCTGTAATGTGACAAGGCTGGCTGGCTTGTTGGTCTGAAATGGATACTGGAGTAGGATCAGGGCCTGTCAAGCCCTATTGAGCATGGACTGCTGATCCAGGATCTTGTACCAGGTCCCCTTGATCGTCTTTTTTTTATTAGGTGAAGGACAGAACTAATTCTAGAACAGCACTGCTACTCAGAGGGTTGCTAAATCCCAGGCTTTAAGGTGTGGGCTACCAGCTCCTTCTAGGCATCCCCTGGTGCTGATGGATGTGCTGATGGACAAGCCACACTTAGTGGTGAGTTTGTTGTGTCAGTTTTGGCAGGCATTACAGGCTGGATGGGTGAAGCTGGAGCTACATTGGAACTGTAAGGAATGCCAGTAGCACTGATGCTCAGTTGACTGCCTGCTCATAAAGTACAAATTCCCGATTCTTTCCACGGACTATATTTAGGCAGAGAAAGAAAAGCCCAGTCTTTATCATAACTTGTTTTCATTGTAGGACCTGCGTTGTATCTACTTGTCCCTCCTGCATCTCCTGCCATCACCTATACTCTGAGCTGTCTCTCAGTGCAACACTATCTCAGCTTCTGACAGCTTGAAGTATTGATGTCATGTTCATATCCATCCCTCTCATGTGTCACTGTGAATGGCAAGGCTTGTATTCAGATGGCTAGGCTCAGATAGGCTCCTGTGTAGCTATGATGCCTTCTCCAGTTGAGTCACCTGCATGTTTTTCATCTCCACATGTCCAATAGCTCTCTTATGTCTCTTAACCCAGAGGTTGTGAATGACATATCACAGAACAGGCATTTGGTGGTCGAAAATGGGCTCCAATGAGTGGGGTGCTTCATTGGAGGCTAAGTGAGACAATTGAGGACGGGCACACTCATCGTTCTCACTCACCACAAACACACCAATTCTATTTGTTCTCCTCCACTGTTGCTTAGCAGCGGGGCATACAGCACATTGAATGTTGCATCTTCATGATGCCATCCATCTCTTCTGGGACAACACTAGCCATGCGCCTGGAGACCTGAATACACATGCACACTTTCCCTCTTAACCAAGGAGAGTCCCTTGGAGGACTACACTAGGTGTCATCAGCAGGGAAGCTGGCAACCATTGCAGCCCTGGACATATACTTATAGTCATTTTGTACCATGACAGAGTTCCCCTGTCATGGTACAAAACGGTCATGGTTCTCAGTCATGTAAGGTAAGCTATGATTTCTGAAGCACTGTATGTAGTATAGGGGAACGTATGCAAATATACCCACACAAGCTGTCGTCCCTTGCAGATAAATGGCCTTTGTGTCTAGGGATGGTACAGCAGGGCACATCTGTCCTTGTTATGTACCAGAGCAGGGTGTCTCTGAACACACACACACACACACACACACACACACACACACACACACACACACACACACACACACACACACACACACACACACACACACACACACACACACACACACACACACAGAGTTGAAAAACATGCAGGAGACTCAACTGGAGAAGGCATTATAGCTACACAGGAGCCTATCTAAGCCTAGCCATCTGGGCTTCCTTACTGTACTATCAGCACTCACATACACAGACACACAGAGCTGGATATTTTGGATGTGTTGGGTGGTTTAGTTATTGCTATGCTCTGTGCCTCATCCTGAGTAAAAACTTGGCGTAGGCTGAATTAACAGCTGCATATGATCAGGACTAATTCTTACTGCAGATACTGATTTGGAGAAGATGCGGTAAAGCGGTTTTCATCTGCTCCTTATATTGCGGTTATTATGGTGCTCGGCTTTTCAGATTACAAACTCCCCATGGTGAATGGCAAGATTAGGTAGGCTTATCAATCTTTGGAGGCCTAATGGATGGCAGAGCAGATGTTTTAATGTAATGTTTTTCTTAGTACGAATATTGAAATAATGGGAATCGTCATTTAAGAATATCAAATATCAGGAAGGGTTGGTTTTGGATGACCGGCTTTTTATATCTCCCAGTGAGTGGTGAGCTTTGACCTCCCACAGAAGTTAGTCATGTCAGTGATGCTGCCAGTCTCCTGTTGTCTGGCAGAATGTCTTTTGGAATGTCCGGTGACGGCATCATTTTCTCTTCCTTCCTCCCTCTGTGTGTTGGAGGCGTCTGCGGCCTTCCCGTCTCTCTCCCTTCCCTGTGCTATTCTGTCTCTCCAGGGGTTAAACCTGCTCCAGCCTTCTCTCAACCGAAGACCAGTTTAAACCGGTTTTCAGGGAAGTGCTTTGTGTCTCTCATGGAATCTTGGGAAGGGTCATGTGACGCTGTGATGAACGCTGTGATGATGTCACGGTGGACTAGAGACCTTGAGTCAGGTTTCTGAATAAGAAAAGGTCTCATCTGAATAAGTTTTTCTGGAAAGAATCAGCCCTCTTTTTATGTAACTAAGTTTGTAAATAAAGTTTGTTGAAGAAAAAAAGCATCCTGGAGGAGCATGCCAGAGGCGGTTGGTACGTTGAACCAATAAGCCCCCGGAGAAGTGTCATGTGACCCTTCCGGCACGCCAGGGGCGTTTCCGGCAGGCCAGAGGCTTGGCAGTTCAGGGACTTTTCTCTGGGGTTGCAGCTGGATACCATAGGAAATCTTAACGTGTGTGTAAATGTGCATGTACGTGCACATTCACATATGTATGAATGCTCTGCGGTAGACTCAGCCAAAAAGATCAATTAGGTTATGATATTTTAATTTTTAAAGGCGTACCAATGGATGGTCACTTTATTAGGTGCGTTCCCTTTGCCTGGAGAACAGCCTGAATTATTCGAGGCAGGGATTCAACAAGGAGTTGGAAACATTCCACAAGATCTTGGTCCATGTTGACTCGATGGCATCACACATTCCCGCAGATTTTTTAGTGGCACATTCATGCTGCGAACATCCTGTTCCACCTCATCCCAAATGTGCTCTGTTGGGCTGAGATCTGGGGACTGTGCAGGCCATTAGAGTGACCTAAAGTCCCTGTCATGTTCCTGGACCTATATTGAAATGATGCGTGCTTTGTAACAGCACATTATCCTGCTAGAAGTATTAATTTGAAACATGGTAGACTAAAGGGCCTAATATGTGCCAAGAAAATATTCCCCACACCATTACACCACCACCACCACCAGCCTGTATCGTTGACACCAGACATTCCTGCCAGCTTTGCCGGCCTCAGCATTGACTATGCCTCTTCCTCCTGCATAAGGCTTAGCATTATTCAATTCAAAGTACTCCATAGGATTCATTTTAGCAAATTTAGATTATCAACGATGTATCCAAACCTCTCATCTGTGTGATAAATGCTCTTAGATAAATGCTCCTCTTAAATGCACATATGTTCTGGCCATGCCCAAGGTTGGTGAAATACTGGAATATTATTATTTTCAGAATGAATAAAAAAAAAAAAACCAATCTTAAATAAGGTAATCATAAATTATTAATTATAATTATTATTAAGTCCCCCTGCATAAATTAAGGATAAATAAAAAATGGCAACATTGTGTGAGTCTGTTCTTAATAAAATAAAGTCCAACTGGCATTGTGGCATAGAGTCAAACTGTACTACTTCGTACCTGTTTTAGTTTAAAAAAAAACCTGAACAACACTTTTTTGTCATCAAACAGTACTGCTAGCCTTGTGGCCTAGAGAGTGAGACGTGCCAAACCGTGGTCCTTTTCAAGATAGATTGAAGTGCAAAGATTTATTTTTCTGGCTTTAGTTGTGCTCGTAGAGGTGTGAGAATGTGCCCACTGGCACTAAACACTGTCTCGGAAGGAACACCAGTTGCAGGTGCATAGAAGAAGAACGAAGAACCCTGGAAAGGGTTCACGATAATCACGATTATCCCGATAATGGAAATTCACCACAATAAAATTATCTTATTATCAACCAGGCGGGTTGATGTTGACTGTGTCTTCCTGTATCTGCGAGACATGTATGTGTGAGTAATATGAATGTATAGGTACATATTTATACACATATGATGTCTGTACATGTGTATAGATGTCCATGTATGCATGTATGTACCCTATAATGGTGCCCTTAAAATGGTAGAAAAAAATAAATAAAATAAAAACTGAAAGACTGGACCTGTTCATAGCAGAAGAATAATTCCCCTATGCCACTGCCAACCGAACCATGCCATCTGTGCATACTTTTTTTGTGCACGTCAGTGTATTGCCATATGCCAAACAACTTTTTTGAGTATAAATCCTACGTTGGTGTACTTGTTGAGTATAAATCCTACGTTGGTGTATTTGTTGAGTATAAATCCTAAGTTGGTGTACTTGATGCACAATGTTTGCACAGTGTTGGTGCTATTTTTCTGCTGTGTAATAGATTTTCCCAGAAATCTAAGTGGGTCTCTTCATCCTGTGCTATTACTGTAACGACTGGGATTTGGGTCAGCATCTGGGACGCTGGCAGTAGGACAGGAGACGCCTATACACCTCAGGGTTGTCCCTTTTTACAGCTGGAAATACTAGCTCAATAGAACTCTGGGTACATTTTCATGTACACAATACTCTACAATACTGTGAATAATCAGATTATGGTGATAGTTAAATTAAAGCATTTGAAAGTTTTGAAGTAATGCGATTTCCCTTTTAAAAACTAGGATTTACATGGATTTTACATGGATTTATTTTTTCTGTTTTTCAGTGAGGGATGTGATGCAATGAAATCCAGCCAGCTTCTCAATATCAGGCTAAAAATTAATCGTTTGTCAGACCTTTTTTTATTCTTTTTTTTATAGTTTGACATTTGCTGTAGTCAGTATTGCCTTAATCAGGTTTAGAGCAGATTATTAGAATACATGTAAACCTACCCACTATCCCTTTGCTGGTGCTTTATGCATGTAATGATACAATGTTCCTCTATAGTGAAGTTACTCCTAGATCCATGGTATGACCCACATTCTGCACCCCACTGTCTGTGGCCATGCATATGCATAGAATTTAACTGAGTGTTTTGTGCGTGTTTTCAATATCTTTATTTATTTATTTTTTAACTTAATGTATTCTTCACCCTCTTCCCTCTCCCCAGGGAGAGAGCAGCCATGTCGGAGGAGGCAGTGCGTCAGACACGCAGCCAGAAGCGGGCCCTTGAGAGGGACCTTGCAGCCCCTGCTGAGTCCCTGGGGGACATGGACAATAAAAGGGTGAAGTTGGAGAAGAGCGACACAGCGGGAGGTCCCCTGGCCCTGGCTGGATCTGGAGCTGAGAGTGTGAACGTGAAGAGTGAGCAGGCTGTCAAAGTAGCAGCCAGCATCCTGAAGGCTGGGGAAGTGAAGGCCACTATTAAGGTGGAGGTGCAGACTGGAGATGAGCCTGTCGACATGAGCACATCCAAGAGGTGAGATGAGTAAAAAGATGGCAGGGTTTGATCTAGCTGTTTTTGGTGTTTTGTGTATTGAACTTTTGAATTAATTGTTGAAATGTCTTGGGATGTTCAAGTGTAGGTGTGGAAATCTTGTTTAGTTGGTCATAAGAGACATGATTTTTTTAAGTTTGCATGGAAAAGGGACTTTGTACAAGGCATTTAGTCCGTTAGCTTGTGAACAACAAGAAACACTAAATGTGAAAATGTAAACCCTCTAAATTAAACACATGCATCTTTTCATTTATAGTGTGTTTTAATAGTACATATTCAGCCAATCTTGTCCTGAATAAACCCTTGATAGTCCTTAGAATATTACCAACTGGAGAATATGCACCATTTCCTCCAGTTGGCCATGAAACACTTAAAGATGAAATTTATCTGTGAAGGTAACAGATGCCAATATCATTGTACTGGGACAATGCTATTTGGTGATTGGTCCAGCCCAGACAGCGCAGTCAGTAGAGCATGAGAGTCTCAGGGTCGTGGGTTCAATCCCAACATAGTGTCAACTATCACCTTTTGTAGGTCGCTTTGGATAAAAGCGTCTGCTAAATGACTGTAATGTAATGATTCTTATTGGTGTTGACTTGCCAGTTAGATGTAGTCGGAGGGATTTTGGAGATGAGACAAGTTGACAACTCTAGCTTTGGTGTACTTTTTTTCTGTTGATGCTTCTGTGAATGCTTAATTAGGATGATTTATATGTGTAGGCTTTGGATTCATGCATCGAGTAGTATTGACTGGAGCTTTCACCTCTTTAACTTTGCTCTAGCTAGTGGTCTGACGGGAGTCACACAGGAAGTCAATGTGTGCTTGTCGGTGGCCTGCCCCCATTTTAAAAAGTTTGAGGCTCCTGAGGCCTAGGCTCCATTTTCTCCCTCGGCAGCACCTGAACTCTGCCTCACACTTCACACAAAATGAAGGCTATGTGTCACAAACTGGTTCCAACTGGCCGTTGCCATGGTTTCCACATTGGAAGGAGCAGTTTGAGAAAGGAGGGGCCAGCATAGGGTGGTGGGTGTGTCACATGACCATGCAGAGAAATGCCTGATGTCATGTGATGTGTTTGGTAGCGTGATAAATACACACACTGAGGTGATGGCAGTAAAAAGGAAGGAGAGAGGTGATGAAATGAAAGTGGGTGTGTTGCTCTGTTTGATCTCTGTTCATATAGCACTGTTCACTCAAGTGTCACCGTTGACCCTGTTTAACCCGCAGCGCAATGTTGTGCTTACTCACCGCAAGCTAATTTTTTTTTCTTTTTGAGATAGACAAGAGGTACAGGTATCAATGGAGTTACTCTGACCTGTAGCGACCTCAGCCCTTCCCCCCACTGTCCTTTAGACAAGCAAAACAGGTAGTTAAAACGCTTGGTGATGCTTTGCATACATTTGAAAGCACTTCTCTATTTTAACTTTTCTTGGCCTGTTTCTGGAGTGTATACTTGTTTAAGCGGACAGTCTTATGTGGTTTGAAAGGGAAATTTGCACTGTACCCTATTGCAACTAATAACGTCTGATTCATCATTACTACAGTGGAGTCAGTGTGAAACCATCAAAGTGGAAGCCGAGGCATGCAGAAACACTGGGCCTTACATAACCAGGCTGGTGCGTGTTGTGATGCTTGTGTAAGCTGTTCTCAATTGAGTAGTAGCAAAAACCACGTCTTGATAAAAAGCCAGTCGATCTCAGTTTGTCAGAGAGGCTAGGTTTATCAAGGCTAGGCTCTGCTAGGATAAGTTTTTCCTTTTGTGAAAGATTATTTAATGATGATGATTAGGGAGCTATTGATTCCCTCCTAGGGCTGATGGTGTGTCAGACGTAGTTCATAATATTATGGGCAGAATGTAAATGGAGCCAGGCCAGAAAACTACTGCCCCCCACAGGCATTGGCCATGGTTTAGTATATATCTAGTAGTTATGTCTTTAATGGCAGTATTCTGAAAATGCCAGGATGTTAGGCTTATTACTGCATTTAAATGAATAGGGGAAGTACAACTCAGGAATATGACCTCTGGAACTGGAGAAAGTAAGAACGTTCCCATGCTAGATGTATGTTGGAGTTTGTGCTCCACTAATAATTGGTTCTAGCGTGTTGAAATTGTCATGTCTTCTTGCATGTGTGAAAATTCTGACAAATGTAAATGGTATGGTTACCCCCTGGTAGACACCGTTGAACTGAGCATGCTAGGTCTGTGAGTAGAGCTGTTGGTGTGTGTGTGGAAGCAGAGGATAGGAGAGAAAAGCTTGTGGAGACAGGAGTGTGTAAAAGGAAGAATGGTGGAGGAAGATGGGATGTGAAGAATTGAGTGAGTGAGTTGGAGAATAAAGGATGAACGAGTGAGTAAGGCTGGGGGAGGGGCGAGCGAAGTCGTGACTGAGTGAGTGAATGAGTGAGTGAGAGAGAGTGTACACAATAGGTTGGCTCCTGGCCATGTATTCCCCTCCCCCACATTGTCACCCTCTCCAGTGTCTCCAGCGGACCTCTGCTCAGCTCAGCTCTGTGACTCTGGTGTCAGCAGCTGGGAGGGAGGGGAGAGTTGAGGCCCAGGCTGTGCTGATCTGGCTAGGCCCTAGGCCTCGCCTAGGAGGTAGGGGAGGGGTGAGGCCCTGCCTGGATGGTAAACCGGGCCATAAGCTCAACCGTGAAGCCTCTGGCTCAACAGAGCCTGAACAATTTCATAACTTCACTACATTACTTCAATGCATCCATTACACTATACGTTAGGGTTCTGACACTGATTGGACCCACTAAGACAGCACAAAGCCTTAACCCAGTTCACCCTCAAACCTCTACCGCTTGCATACCATCACATATCACCACCCCCACCTTAGCTCATCTTCCACCCCCTACATCATCCTCCTTACCACTCAGACTTTCTTGCCCCCCAACCCTCGGGACCCGACCGGATCCCAGCTTTGATAGAGGCAGATTTTTTCTTCCGCCATAATTTTCTCTCGTAAAATTACAACCACCCCCCACCTCTTCTCTCCCCCAGATTGATGCATACATAGCTAGCTTGGTTTTCTTTGTTCTCCTCAGTCTGTAGGAAATGCCACTCAAGAGCTGCCAGTCCTTATTTTATCAGGAGCTTGGAGCTGCCTCTTCCCTTCCATAAAGAAAAACTGCCCTTGATTTGCCCTTGGTTTGCATGTAGTTTGTAACTCTGATCTTGCTATCTCTACTGGAAGGGAGATAAGGGGGTGAAGTGAGCTTGCTTTGCTCTCACTCCCCCTGCCGCCATTACACCACTATTGATCCCTTTGATCTAGCCTTCTTGTGTGTCCCATTACACATTTGCCCTTTTAAGAAGTGAAGATAAAATCGTAATTATATAATGCCATCTACTGGCTAGAAGGCAAAACTACAAGTATGTCCCTGTTGATGCTTGTTGCCATTTCTCTATCTTGATACAGAATATAGGCTAATGCCACATTGGGATTAATTGATAAGATAAATTCCTAATAAAATTGGCTTTTTCTTGGATTGATTTTCCCCTCAGCGACATTAAGAGAGAGCACCAGCCCCCATCGCCAGATGATGTGATTGTGCTATCAGACAATGAGCCGTCCAGTCCCCTCATGAACGGCCACTGCTTCACAAAGACTGACACAGATAAACTCATGGTAAGACCACTAAATCTAAACTTGGCACACAACACAATCTTATCTCTTATCCAGCCCACTGGCACAGAATTCTTAATCCTCACTTTATGGGTGTTGGGCTAGAAAACAAAACAGAATAATTTGTAGTATGGCTGTCACACTAAAATGCGAAATTGTACCTGTTTTTGAACTCTATCCTGTCCTCCATGGGGTTGGCCAGATTCACCTGTCACAGCACAACCCTTTCAGCCTTGTCAGTCCTGTTCGATAAACAGACCATTCTCATTTAAAAATAATTAAAATAGACTTTGCCCCCCTAAACCTCCTCTCTCTGTCTGACGTGGTGTGTTTAGAAGAGCAGCCCTGAGGAGAGGGAACGCATCATCAAACAGCTGAAGGAGGAACTGAGACTCCAAGAGGCCAAGCTGGTGCTGCTGAAGAAACTACGACAGAGCCAGATCCAGAAGGAGAGCACTGTACAGAAGGTACACACACACAAGTAGAGTAAAGGGGGTATTCAATCTTACACATACATGCTGTGCGATCCTAGACACACCAGGGATTGTCATTTCTTAGTTCTTTTAAGGATTTATGGACACACAACCCTTTATTTTTCACGAGGGTTCCTGTTTTCTCACCTTTTTTGTTGTCCTGAGCACATCCTTAATGGAAACACTTAAAAGCGTATGCTTGCTCACCTGCCAAACACAGACATATATATACATATTTATATACATGTAAACATATTGTTTTATTATATACACTCTTATTTCCAGTCAACTGGCTCTGTGGCCACTCCTCCTCCCCTGGTGAGAGGTAGCATCACATCAGGCAAAGGACCCCTCCAGGTAGTTACTGCATTTCACTCCAACTACCTTGCATCTCTGCAAACTCTCCTGTACTGTAGTGCATTGGTTTGATACATGATACACTAGATTCTCTTATTGTGGTAACTCTTGATACTGAGCAACACAAGTGGAGGGCAGTTGAGTTGTAAATTCTGTTATGTTCACAAATTCAACCGCACTGCTTTGGTAGCATAAGCATGTGGTAGCATGTTTTATGTGTTCACTGTGTCTTTTATAGTTGCCATCATTGTTGTGTTTGCAGGTGTCGGGCCGTAGCTCAGGCACGGTGATCCCTCCTCCGTTGGTGCGGGGTGGCCAACATGTCTCATCCAAACACAACTCCCAGATCGTCATGCCACCCCTGGTCAGAGGAGCCCAGGTTAGTGTGAGGGACCATTCAGATTAGGAATAATCATCATCCTGCTTTCACTAATTTAAACCCATATGAACTATTTTCATTTTGAATGCTTACACTTGTTTAACTATGATAATGAATTATGACCCCATTCTCTCTGTTCTGTATCTCCTCTGTCCTTATCTTCTTCTTACTTACTTGCTTACTTTGTCCTTCCCGTGGTCCATCTGTTCATGTGTCTGTCTGTCTATCCTCTGTTCTGTCTTTTTCTGTGTGCACTGGCCTGTGTGTGTGCTGCTATTAGCCCATTGCGGTGACTCCTCAGCAGATAGCCAGTCTGCGTCAGCAGCAACATCAGCACAGCGGTTCAGGCCCCCCTCCACTGCTGCTGGCTCCCAGGGCCTCAGTGCCCAACGTCCAGGTGCAGGGCCAGAGGATCATCCAGCAGGGACTTATCCGGGTGGCCAATGTGGCAAACAGTAACATCATGGTCAACATCCCTCAGGTGGGAACACAGTATTCAAGCAAAGCATAGTTACCATCACGCAGCATAGAAGTATAGCCTAGCAATCAAAAAGTCTTGTAGAAGTCCATAGCTCTATGTGGTTAAGCACATCAATGGAAGCTAGGAGCACCTTCTTGTGTTGTCCCTGAAGCTGGTTGTCATTACGCCACTCACCGTTTCTGTGTTTGTGTTCAGGCCTCTCCGACCAACCTAAAGGGCTCTTCAGTGTCATCAAACTCCAGCGTCAATGAGTCCCCTGCTAGTCGCCAGGCAGCTGCCAAGCTTGCGCTGCGTAAGCAGTTGGAGAAGACCCTGCTGGAGATCCCTCCACCCAAACCGCCTGCCCCGGAGTTCAACTTTCTGCCTTCAGCAGCCAATAATGAGTTCATCTACTTATTGGGGCTGGAGGAGGTGGTGCAGAAACTTCTGGAGATGCATGGCAGAGGTGGGTTATTAGGGAGAGTTATGTGCTCTATTTCAGTGTGTTGTTATGCAGTAGTGGATCAATTGGTAGAATCTATACTACTTGTCTGAAGAAGCTCTTTCTGTTTCATTTTCTCATCACATAGGTAATCTAGGCCCAGCTGCAGCAATGGCCAACTCGATTCCCAAAGAGCCGCACACCTGTGCCCAGTGTAAGACAGACTATACCTCCCGCTGGCGACAGGAGAAGGCTGGGATAATCCTCTGTGACCAGTGCATGTCGTCCAATCAGAAGAAGGCCCTAAAGGCTGAACACACCAATCGGCTGAAGGCAGCCTTTGTTAAGGCGCTCCAGCAGGAGCAGGAGATCGAACAGCGTATCCTCCAGCAGGCAGCCGCCTCCTCCTCTTCTGTATCCAAAACAACCACCTCCTCTCCCTCCCTGTCCAAAAGTGAGCAGCATATTCTGGTGTCCCAGCAGTACAAACAAGTCAGGGCTGCCATGCAACATCAGCAGCACAGAGGGACACCTATGGCTCGCCACCACTCCACCATCAAGCAGGTCAGCAGGGCCCTTAATACTATTGGACTAACGTTATGCTATCAGATGAAAAACGTGTGGTATTTTTTAATGGATCAGAAGCAAAACCTTCTGCCTGCACATTAAGTAACTTGCTCTCTTATATTCCCCCCTGTCTTTCTCTCTGCAGAGTCCTGGTCAGCTGTCACGTAGCATCCAGTCTGCAGTGAGCTCTCGGGGTGTGGCCCGCTCCTTCTCCTCCTCCTCCCAGCTGCAGAGCGCGGTGACAGCAGCCACGCTGGTCAGCAGGCCAGGTAAGCATGCTGCAGCACGCCCGCTGCAGCAGGGGGCAAAGGTCAGCGCCGCCGCCGGCAGCAGCAGCAGCAGTCACCAGGGCAACGTGGCTGCCTGGAGGAAGCAGAGCGGTGGGCACACAGGTAGATAAACGTGAGACCAGGCTAGCCTGAGAACACACTTCGCCAGTTCTCGCCCTCCGTTCCACTTGGGGCAGTCTATCACTTTCTCCTGAGGTGGATTCCTCTCTCTCACGAGCACTGTCACCTCTTGTTCTTTCTTCCCATTCCCTCAGCCTTTGCTTTTTCTTTTCAATATTCCTTTCTTGTTTTCCTTTTATCTGTCTGTTTGATGTGTTTCAGAAATAGATCCCAAAAGAGGTGCAGTTTTTACAGTTTGAGGTGTGAAATATTTTCTGTGGAGTTAGTACTCCACTCCATTTCGCTCTACACTGACGTTTTGCCTCCCTTCACCTGATAGGTCGTAGTATTGTTAGTCGAAGAGTATTGCCTGATAGATTTCATCTTTGATCTATTTGAATGCAAAAGCAGAGCTTGACTTTGAGAGCTCCAGTGTATTGACCTGATGTTTGTTTCCTGACAGGTGTCACCATGGCCTATGTGAACCCCAGCCTGTCTGCCCATAAGACAACTTCTGCTGTTGAGCGCCAGCGAGAGTACCTGTTGGACATGATTCCCTCCCGTTCCATCTCCCAGACAGCCAACACGTGGAAATAATACAACCTTATTCTCTACTCCCACCATAACTATCACCCCTCTCATTATTAATAATATCAATAATAGTCATCCTTGTTATCAATCTAACAACGAACTCTGCCTCCTGCCAAAACGATGCTGGGGATAATCTACTTTTTGACCAATGTTTTCGGGAAAGAAAAAAAAATAAGCCAAGCCTCTCCACCTCTTCCTTTGCTCTTTCTGCTGCCATCTTTCTTTCCTTGCCTGAGCCCTTCATCCCAGTTTGGAGTTGTGCTGCGACAGCCTGGGTTTCTGGGATACAAGGATTACGTCCCGTAGAATTTGGGTAACTGGAAGGGTGGGGCTGACATGGACATATACCGTTTAAAACCTTTCCTGCGATGTTGCCTCTCCCTCCCAGTATGTCAGTTGAACTTCACGTTTGCACCAAGAGGGAGTTGTCACTAAATCACTGTCCTCCCCTGCCTCTGGTTTAGGCAGGGAGAAAGTCACCGTCATACACCATAAAAAAATCGCCTTACTTCCTACCCCTCTCCAGTCAGACTCATTCCCATGTGGTGGCAGGACCGAACTTAACTGAAGACCTCATTGCAGGGATTGTGGTTGAGCTTCAAGGACCATCCACGAAATACTAAGAACTGCTTCAGCTTTGCAAAAATGAATATAAGAAAAAAAAGGACTGTACAAAAAAAAAAAAAAAAAATCTGTATCTGCACACAGACTGCCTCTTCTCTCTAACCTATAGCGTGTATAGTAGAGAAGTGGATGTGGTGTGATGTGGATTATTTTGTAAGGCTGAATGTTAGGATTTTGTCTTTCTTCTGTAAGTCATATACTGTGTTTGAGATATTGTGCTCCCTGATATTTTGGAAGTGGCCTCTTGTTGAGGCCTGAATTTACAGGCTAATGTTACTGTTGAGGTGGTTTTACATCTGCTGGGTTCCGTGTTGTGGCCTACTTTTAAAGACTTTGTTTTTTCTAAAATGAAGAGGAAAAAAACAGATTAAGGTTTCACTGACTAATGTCAAAAACACGGACCGTATGTTTGGAGGACTATTCTTCTTGAATATTGTAAAAACCTTCCAAAGAACTAGTGGAGCCCAAATGGAATCCCTTCTGCTAGAAGGTTTCTAGTTTATTTGAACCCTCTCTGAATATAAAGATGAATTCATGCTGAGCAGAGGGGGTGTAAGGAATGTCATATTTTATGACATTGTTTTGCTTTTAGTCATAGGTTGTGGTGCATTATTTTTCTTCGATAGACAAACTCTGTCTCTGGGTTTATTTATAGGGTCATGTTAGTTAACATACGCTTATGCCCTAAGTTTGAATGGATCTTCACTTAAGATTTGTTTTTCTTGTGTGTCCAGTGGCTCCTACACACCCTTTAATTGGTCTAAAAGAAGCTGGACAGCTTTCAGAATGTAGTTATGCAAAATCCCCTATAGCAACACATTACATGAATTTCTTAGTCTTTCTTTTACATTGACGTGTGTATGATTTGTGTCAGGTCCTTGAAATGAGCTATCTATGCTTTTTCAGGTGAGTTGTAGTGCATTTTTATAAGGTTGCAGCAGCACAGGATAAGCTAGTGGTGAAATGCAATATCTCCTATGAAACCGTGACATGCCCTATGCTTAGGGAACTTCCTTATTTAAGAACCAAGTACTGTGTTCTTAATTTGAGTTCTGATGTCATTGAGGTGGTCCAGTTACTTTAATCCAACCAGTTTCATTCTGCAGTGACTTTACCCACACATTTCTGTGGCCTAGAAGAAATAAAAGTAGGCAAATTGCAACTGATAAAATGGTTATGTATTGAATTTAAGTAGTAAATCCAGTTCTTACATGGACACTTTTTTAAAACTCCCCTTTCTTCACGAGTGTCTGATGGTTGGGCAGCAGTACACACGTGTTCGAACTCCACAGATAAAACCAGTCGTACTAACCAAGGATGTTGCTGGTTCAAAGTTGTGCATTCTTACAAAGCCTACTGGTACATTGAGTAGGCCAAGCACCCATCGGCAATTCATTTCTCGTCGCACCAATATATTTTCCATCTCTTTACACTCAAGCAATATTGGTGATCATCACCCATCGTTTTGTAACCACAAACTTGGAGTCTTATTTCCCTACCACCCCATTTTTTATTTCATTATACATTCATGATGTGATACTAAACAGATGCAATCTTACAAATAATTGAGACTTGTTGAACCACAGTGCACTCTTCAGACCAGAGCTCACTGGTATCACTGCTATCAGGCTTTGTACTAAAAGGTAGTGCACTGTATTGGGTAATTGGGTGCCATTTGTGGTTTAGCCCTTTTAATCTTTTTCCTAGTCCTGGGGTGTATAGCAATACACCTGGGTTACATTCAGGATGGTGCAACATTTTATTAAATTGCTGATTTTAAATATGAGACTGCTCAATATTATGCATTTCTGTCTGAAAGTAGCATTGAGAAATACTCCAGGTTATCTGTACATTCCAGACGGGCTGAAAGTAGCAACCCGAGTCTTGTGGATGCGATATAAGCAACCTGGAATCAGCTCACAATGTTGTGCCCTGCTAAATGTAACCCTGTGCTGTCCTGACTACTGCCTGCTGCTGCTGCTGCTGCTGTGTGACAACAAGAACACCATTCCGTTTCCTTGGGGGTCGTAGCACTGTTGAATGCAATGCAGCCCAAGTGGAAAAGAAAACAATGTACAAGAAATATTCGTTTGTTTTGGATTTTTTTCTGCTCTATCAAGTAATAATAAAACTAATTTTAACCCCTCTCTCGTGCCTGTCTCGTTCTGTACACCTTCCGGCCGCAGTTGGTAACATTTGTCCGTTTGCCTTTGAGACGCACACAGATACACACAGCTTTGTATATCCAGTTACACTGGAATCATACATAGCATCTGCACAGCATAATGTTTATTGACACCAAATGATTGTTTCTGTGTGTCTTCCCCCCCCCCCCCACGTGGTCCAAAGAGGCACCAATCTCTAGGGACTGAAATCCAACTTGTACCCTACATTTTCTGAAGTGGTTTGAAGACTGCAAATGTCTTCTCCACCGATTTGGATAACTATCTATTGGTCGCACTATCAAACGTCTTGAGTGTGGAGTGCTTTATTTCTCTAACCAAAAAGACTGACTGTATAGTAAGCCTGTAGAACGATGCTATACAGCAAAACTACAAGTTCCTTTAGGAATATCATAGGTGAAAATGCCATCATCTGGATGTCACTGTAAACATTGTAAACTGAGTACCAAACAGACCAAAGGCACCAAACTTAGTGCTGGTTTGGTGTCTCTCAGCACTATGCTCTTCTCTAGACAGTAACGTGTGTGCGAGTTGTGCAGCCTCGGTCATTTTAGTTGATCTACAGTTGTAAACTAATGAACATTATCATGGGGGTGAGAAAACGTACTCCACAGCTTTGTTGTCTGGGCTGGTGGACACTTCTCTGCACCTGACAGTAACTAACCCTGAGCTCAACACACTGACCTACAGTTTTAGTGTGGAGATTTCCATTCTATTGGCTGCTAATTCAGCTGATGCATCAATTATTTCCTATCATAAATAATGTATCGTCCAGCAATCACACAATGTATTTTGATTTGCCAGCCAAATTCAGGCCTACAGCTTGAGCAGTTTTATTGAGTCACACCGTTGTTTGGTCAGCGGGCTGCTGCAGCCAGGGATGCTGGACCACTTGTTGGATGCTGGGCCTGGTAGCAGGTCTGACGTGCAGCAAGAAGGAGATGAAGGCTCGACAGGTATCCGGTACCACCGCCTCAACCGGATACACCACGGGTCTACGCTGGGCTATCGGTAATCGGTGGATGTTGGAGTCATCGTAAGGTAAACAACCAGTGACCATGACATAGAGGATAACCCCAATGCTCCAAATATCGTGTTTTTTGGGGTCGTACGGGATCCCGAGCAGCACCTCCGGGGGGGCATATGCAACAGTGCCGCAGAACGTTCTGCTCAGTTCAGGGTATGCCACTGCAAACTTCCCAAACCCGAAGTCGGCGATTTTCACCTGGTTGTCCGCAGTCAGCAGCACGTTCTCGCACTTGAGGTCCCGGTGGACGATGTTGTTTTGGTGCAAGTAGCTCACCGCGCTGACAATCTGGGCGAACATGGTCCTGGACTCGTCCACTGGGATTCTGTTGACCTGTTGGATCTTGTACATGAGGTCAGCTGCTGCCCTCTCCATCACAATGCACACCTTCCTGTTACTGAACACGAGTATTTCATGCATAAGGATGATGTGGTCATGTTTCACTGCCCTCAGAAGTGCCAGTTCCCGGGGTAGAAACTTCTTGACAAAGTCTCTAGATGCAGTTCCGCGATTCAAGATTTTGATAGCGACTTCAGAGCCATGTTTCTGCGAGGTGGCCACTTTGACTTTAGAGTAAGCTCCCTCGCCTATAGTTTTCCCAACCTCGTACCCCTTCCTACACAGGCCCTTGTTGGTCATTTTTGCAAACTGTAGTGCTGAGTCAGGCTATTCTCCAAATTCTGTCAGGAGCATATCTAGACTTCTTTAGGGTTCTAAGGTGATGCCTTCTAAGGTGATTGACCAGTTTGAATGACCAGTTTGAATGCTGTTGCAGAGGACAGGTACTCGATCAAAACACCACGTTGCATTATGACATCATTTGACCCCTATCAACACAACCAGGGATGTTCTGACGACATAGATGCTATATTCCAAAATACAGGGCTGTCAATGGCGCAGGGTTACACTTAGTGAGTCCAACGTTGATCTTAATCTAAAAAAAAGGAAGGAAGCTTGGTGGCCTAGGCGTATTCATTTATTTATATCACACTGACCAAATAATAATATATTTCAGTCACAACTTGTGCGCTGTGTTTTCTATCTCATAATTATTAACTTCCATTGAGAAGTCCAGTTTTTTTTTTAGCACTCCCTCGCTCTTGCTTTAAACTGCAGAGGTAGTCCTCTGGGTGGCAGAGTTCACCAACAGTCCTCCAAGCCTCTTCAGAATCAAAGTCAGTTTTATTGACCAAGTACATTTGCACATAAAATCCACAAGGAATTCATCTTGGTGGCTTGCTCCTGTGGGTCACATTAAACATAAAGCAACACAAAATTATATAAGTACAATTTAGGGGATATGTTTCTTCATGAGGTAATTTATAAGAAGTAATTTATAAGTATAAGTAATATATGAAAACAAAAAAATTAAGAAACAGGACTGTTATCTATACAGTATGCACATGGTTCTCTGATGAAAATTGCACTGATGGGAAGAAGCTATGGAAGTCAGCAGTAGAGTAATAATAATAAAATCAGCAGGGGTATATAGAGGTCTAGGGAATATTGCACAGGGATCCAGAGTATAAACAGGTATAAATAGATAGATAGAGTAGATAGGTAGATAGATAGATAGATAGATAGATAGATAGATAGATAGATAGAGTAGATAGATAGATAGATAGAGTAGATAGAGTAGATAGATAGATAGATAGAGTAGATAGATAGATAGATAGATAGATAGATAGATAGATAGATAGATAGATAGATAGATAGATAGATAGATAGAGTAGATAGATAGAGTAGATAGAGTAGATAGATAGATAGATAGATAGATAGATAGATAGATAGATAGAGTAGATAGATAGAGTAGATAGAGTAGATAGATAGATAGATAGATAGATAGAGTAGATAGATAGATAGATAGATAGAGTAGATAGATAGATAGATAGATATATAGATAGATAGATAGATAGATAGATAGATAGATAGATAGATAGATAGATAGATAGATAGAGTAGATAGATAGATAGATAGATAGATAGATAGATAGATAGAGTAGATAGATAGATAGATAGATAGATAGATAGAGTAGATAGATAGATAGATAGAGATAGATAGATAGATAGATAGATAGATAGATAGATAGATAGATAGAGTAGATAGAGTAGATAGATAGATAGACAAAGAGGGAGCGAGAGACCGTTATAGAAAAATGTGAGCTAGTGTTTGTTGCCATGACCCACTTAGGAGCTTAGGAGTGATATTACATATTCTTGTTTGTGTGTATGCAGATTTATGTGTGTGCATGGATTTGTGAGTCAGTGTGTGTTCATGATACAGTAGAGGGATTTTTCCTATTATGTTTTTCTCAGCTGGCCCAAATGCATATGATCAGTCTTCACACATCAAAGTCCATCTTTCTAAAGTGTAGTCCCATTCATGTTACCCATCCTTCATCCTTTGTGTTTTACCCATCCTCCACACTGGGCAAATTGCTGCTGTGTACCCACTCTGCTATTAAAGGCTTGTTATCTCAGTTTAGGTAATGTATTTCATTTACTGCCCCCCCCATCAGATGATAGGTGTTGCTGTTGTGTGTTTGTTATTCTGTCAGCAGTGAAGTGTTTTCCCACTCTGGTGCTTGCTCTACATTCTCCATCAAGGGATCCTTTAGCCACCAAGTGTGTGTGTGTGTGTGTGTGTGTGTGTGTTTTTGTCCATATATATGAAGTGAGCTCGGGGGATCGATGGAGGAGGGGCGTGCACCCTAGCTCACTGAGCAACTATGATCACGGCAGCCCGAGCCAATCACCTGACTAGCACTGTGCCTCCCTGCTTCTTAATTGGTTGGCTTTCCCGGCGAACGCAGCTGATACACATAGCCAGCTGGTTTTATCAGAGAATGAGCTGGGACCACGGTGAGAAAGAGAGAGAGAGAGAGAGAGAGAGAGAGAGAGGAGAAACACAGACACAGAGGCAAGATTCAGAGTGGGGGACAGCCAGTAACCACCATCTAGAGTCTGGACCAATAGAGAAGCAGGGAGAACGAGAGAGAGAAAGGAGGAGAAAGCCTATTTAGATTCCCAGTCTGTTCTCAAGCAGAGAGAGAGACAGTGTACCTATTCGATCAGAAAAAGGGAACAGGAGTGTTTTCTTTGAAGCAGCGCAGCTCATCCTTCTCCTGTTTTGTCAGAAGCTGTTGGGTGAAAACAGACAGACAAAATGAACCACAGCTCAGCTGAAACAGAAGCTGAAACCATTGAACCACTGCGTTACCTCAGGTAGGCACCTGGTCAGATGTGTTGTATTTCTGTTCAATCGCTTGTTGTATTCTATTCTGTTGTATTCTTCAGTTTTTTAATCTGTTCTGTGGTTTGAGAATCACACCAACTCACAGACCGCCCTCTGATTTCAGCACTGTACACAGTATAAGAGAGAGATAGTGGGAGATAGCTGGAGGTTGTAGTGGTTTAAAAACAGGCACACAGTAACCCAGGAGCAGACTTCCTATGCAGCATATACTGCACATATGAAGTCGTACTTTTTATGCAACAGCTATCGTAACCTGTAGGATGTACCTCAGTGAACACTGTCACTGCCGGTCACCATGCAGTCTGCTTGAATCTGAGCATGCTTGTGAAAGCAAGACAGAAGGGAGGAAAGAGTAAAATGAGGAGGCCTGAAAGAGACATCAAATATCTAGGTTGAATGGATTGACAGATACCACTTGAATGGCAATGTGATGGTGGTGATGATGATGATGATGATGATGATGATGATGAACGTACCACACATGCACACTCATAGCTCCGATGCAACAAATTCTACTGTCTAAAACCAACGTTTCAACAGACAAGCTGTTGGTTTTAGACAGCTGCATGGCCAAAAGTATGGACACATGAACATCTCAATCCAAACTCATGGGCATTAATAGTTGGTCCCCCCCTTTGCTGCTATAACGGCCTCCGCTCTTATGGGAAGACTTTCCACTAGATATTGGAACATTGCTGCAGGGATTTGCTTTCACTGAGCCACAACACCATTAGTGAGGTCGGGCACTGATGTTGGGCGATCAGGCCTGGCTCACAGTCGGCGTTCCAGGTCATCCCAAAAGTGTTGGATGGGGTTGAGGTCAGGGCTCTGCGCAGGCCAGTCAAGTTCTTCCACACGCGACAAACCATTTCTGTCTGGACCTCTCTTTGTGCACAGGGGCACTGTCACGCTGAAACAGGAAAGGGTCTTCCCCAAACTGTTGCCACAAAGTTGAAGACACAGAATCGTCTAGAATGTCTTTGTATGTTGTCGTGTTAAGATTTCCCTTCACTGGAACTAAGGTGTCCGAACCATGAAAAACAGCCCCAGACCATTATTCCACCTCTACCAAACTTGCACTGGCACAATGTGTTCGGGCGAGTAGCGTTATCCTGGCAAACCTAGATTCATCCGTGGGACTGCCAGATGGTGAGGCGTGATTCATCACTCTAGAGAACGTCTTTCCACTGCTCCAGAGTCCAATAACGGCGAGCTTTGCACTGCTCCAGCCAACGCTTGGCATTGCCCGTGCCGATCTTAGGCTTGTGTGTGGCTGCGGTTCAGCACTGGGCAGTCCCGTACTGTGAGCTTGTGTGACCTACCACTTCGCGGCTGAGCTGTTGTTGCTCCTAGATGGTTCCACTTCACAATAACAGCACTTACAGTTGACCGGGGCAACTCAGGCAGGGCAGACATTTGTCAAACTGACTTGTATGACGGTGCCATGTTGAAAGTCACTGAGCTCTTCGGTACGGCCCAGTCTACTGCCAATGTTTGTCTATGGAGATTGAATGGCTGTGGGCTTGATTTTACACACCTGCCAGCAATGTGTGGGTGTGACTGAAATAGCTGCATCCACTAATTACAAGGTGTGTCCGCATACTTTCGGTGTGCGTTTCCACTTCTGTTTTTAGATGGCGATGATAGCCACACAAATACCTTGTTGTGATCCAGAAATTCCTACCATTCTTTACCAGTCTCCTAGTCTTTCCCTGCTTTTTTCTTCTCCAGTGAAGCTGCAAATCAAATTACAAATATGGGCTGTGCTATTCAATCAGAGGGCTCATGTATAATTTGGTATTATCAGGACCCGGGCTGCTGAGGACCACATGCCTCATCTGATTCGGTATCTTGTAAATCAGATGTTTAATTAGTTTGTTGTTAGTGAGGGTGTGTGGTGAATCTGGATGCCTCTGTGGCACTACAGCTACTAGTTCCTTTCCGAGACACTGGACATTTTAAACCAAAAGTGAATGGTGTTAAATTATATAGCGTGAGCTGCTAGACAATGGGAAGATTACAGGCTTATAGTCTGGATGCCGGCAGGACTTCTGTTCCATTTTTGAATAGGATGTCCTGTCACTCATGAGGAAGCAGCACTGATGTGTAGTCTGTTCCTTGAATACACTTCAAATAGGATGATGTGCTTAAAACGTTCAGTAGGAAGTCTATTCTTTTCATTTGATTATTTAAATATATACATATGTAAGCTCCTATTATTTGATGGATTTTGCATTATGGATGTGCATACCTAAAGCTATATGCATATGTCTCCATAAATAATGTCAGTTACCCCCATGTTAACCCTGAGCTGTGCCCCATCTAACTACAGCAAATAATTGTACACTCACAGAGTTGGTCATTTAACTGTCCCTGGTACCCATCTATTTCATTGTCTCTGTGTCATTGTCATGTATATGCATGTACCTTTGTATTAAATCTATTTCAGTAGGTATTTTCTGTGCTCCTCTCCAACAGTATATAATTATGCCCATTGCATGCTTTTACATTCCTCTCCATGTGCTCTTGATGTCTGAGTAGCTGAGGCAGCCAGATTAACTATCACCCAAGAGGCCTCTCTCCAGTCTCCAGGCTCTGTGATCTCCACAGCTTGACTGGGGATGGCTATTAAATAGAATAACCCAGGCAGTCAATTAAGGCACACAGCTTCATGCATATATGATATATTATAGAACTTCTACCAGGAGTGTGTGTGCATGCTTGCATATGTGTGCGTATGTGAGTGTGTGTGCATGTGCATGTGCATGTGCATGTGCATGTGCATGTGCATTAGTGTATGTATGTTTGTGTACCTGTATATCCCTCATGTGTGATTTCTTCAACTAATTACCCTGGGTTATTTTTTGGAGCAATAATTGACCCCAGAATGAACTGATATATATATACAGTCTATTTATATATATATGTATCCATGCCAACTTCCCATCTAATATTCACTTGTCATAGCAACTGGTTTGAGTTGGTTAAGGATTATGCAAACATATAGATAACAATTATAATAACAATAATAATTCTGATATTGTGCTGTAAGCTTTATGCTTTATATAAAGCACATTTATTTATAGGAGATAATATTGGCCCTGAGACCACTGGTGTAGCCCAGTTTCAAGGGGCCCCAACGCAAGTTCAGAGCTCGAGGCCCTTCAGCCAACTTCTCCAAGAACTACCATGACACCTCTTAGTGGAGGTGAAATGTATTACCTCCCTCTTCTGTAGCTCCACACCCAGCAACATTAAAATGAAAGACCAACAGACTGTAGCCATTACTTTGCATGCATTAAGTAATGATTGTTAGCTACCTGCAGCCGTGGTATTTCGTAAGTGGAGGCGCTGCCATTACTAGTTTCTTCTCTTGTAGTTGCTGGTCCAGATAAGTCCAAGCAAAAGCTAAATTATCAAGATTAATTTTGGGGTTGCAGCAGTATAACAGTATCACAAAAAACACAATATAAAAATATAAATTTCAAGACCTAAATACAATAGAATACACAATAAACATAAAGTAGATGGCTGTACAGTGGATGGATGGCATGTTTACATACAGGTAATAAGTGTAAGGTAGTATAAGGACTGAGAAGAGCAACTTGTGAGTGAATGGATGGTACATACTGTATATTCAGAGTTAATGAATGGCAATGAATAAATGATGAATAAAAAAAATAAAATTATATATATATATATATATATGTGTTATAATGTATATAATCTAGGCCTATATTGAAGAGGGACCCTTGGAGTGTGTGGGCCCCCCCCACCTCATAGAGGCTGCTGTCCTACGCCTATACCTGAGACACCCATTTGAGTGGTAATTTATTTGCCGGAGGCAAACAGAATCCTATTAGGTTAAGGTATAAAAGTTTCAATAGGTGTCAGGCCTGGTGTCTCAGTGTGATAATGTGCAGACCTTGTGGTTGCGACTGCAGTAGCTTCAAACTTGGTAGTGAAACTTCCTTGCTCTGGTGATTGGAAGTGGATATTAAAGGGACGCATCCTTGGGCTGTTGCTGTGCTGCATCTAATGTCTTGTCACATTAATGTTCACTCTGATGTTTGTCACTCAAATTTTGGCTTCTGGGTGGAGTAGACAAATATGCATACCAGTGACAGATTGATGGATGAACTGCAAGACAGATAGAAGAGAACTGCTGCCACCATACTCAGTAGTCCAACATATTCCACAGAGTAGCTCTGAGCACCTTATAAGACTATTCTATTCTTGTTCATATTATTTTGTTATTATTATTATTATTATTATTATTATGTATATATGTTTTTTTATTTTGTAACAAAACTTTCATGGAATGGGATACATTGAAAATAAATTCAACCCATGATTTAGCAGCATTGTGTAAAAATATAAGTAAAGTCGACTTGATCTTAAAAGTCTTCTCTGATGAGTCATATATGCTGAGAGTCATTTTCTGACTTAATAAAACTGGTTTTGAGGTGAAATGCCCCCAGACCCCCCAAATGGTATGGCTTTGCACTTCCTACCACCACAGCTGTAAAATAAGATCGGGGAAACACTGGGGTACCCAACACAAGAAGGCCTCTGTTGTTGGCCCAGCCACTCTAGCAGGTGTGACGGCTTGTTACCTGTGTGCTGTAAGGAGATAAGCTGTAAATGTCAGCTGTGGTTCTGAGCTAAAGGTCAATGCTCTTCACACACTCAGCTGTTAATACTGTTTGACCAGAGGTGTGTCCCTATCTCAACATCACAAGTTGTCCTCTTGTATCTATTCTTCACTGTCAACTAACCTCTGATGTCCTGGGTAATAAGGAACAACATTGCCTGAGTACATAATAAAATTACCTTGAATTCAGAAAATGTATTCATTAGCAATTCTATCTAGTGACTCAGCAGGTAATGCCGAATATAACATCTTTAACTCGGGGCAATTTTGCAGTTGGTAATTTCCAGGATGTAATTAACCAAGACGAGACATTCTTCTTTATCTCTCTCATGTTGTCTCTTTCTTTCCCTCCCTCTCGTCTGACGCTGATGTTTTTTGTCCAGCTCTTACCCCTTTTGCCCGAGACACTCTTCTGCCTACTGTCTGTCTATCCATTTGCCGGTCATCACCTGTGTATATGTCGCTGCCGGCCGGTCAAGTTGTTTGTCTGTCTCGGTCGGTTTACACGTTTGTCCTTCCCTGGCTGCGATACATAGGGCTTATTGTTATTCCTTTGGCTCGCCTCCCTCCTTCCTTCCAGCTCCCTGCCACCAATTCCCATGTTCGCAGCTCCATTTGCCTGTGTGACAGCTGAGGCATTTATTTATAGGCCAAATGTAATGATGGGGGCAGAGAGGGAGAATGGAGGAGAGCAAGGACAAGGAGGGAGATGATTTGCTACCAGGCAATGGTTTGGCCATAATGGTTCCTCCTCCAGTCAGATTAGCTGTAAGAGCTGTCCATTTACCATGCTTGAAGTTGGAGTGATTGAGGGAGTAGGGTGGAGGGGGTGAGGTGAAGCAGGGTGAGGACTGGCGCCTGGTTCAATTGAATTATGCGATCTTAGTATCCTGTCTCTGATCCTTGTGTCATAGTGGAAGATAAAAACAAACACTCACATGCAGGCAGATTTTCTGATGGATTGCAGTAAATGAGCAGATCACACACACACACACACACACACACACACACACACACACACACACACACACACACACACACACACACGCACACCTGTGTCATCCTGTTCAGTGTCCTTGGTCCCCTGGCACATCTTAGCTCAGCTGTGATATGTTTTTGTGAGGTTTCACCTGTTCCACCTGTCTGCAGTGGTTTCTGACAGCTCCTGCTGGTTTTCAGACCCTCCACAGTAGAAAAGCTCCTCCTGAGTCTGCAGGCAGCAGTTTGTTCAGGCTTCATTAATGTAGGACACAAGGTGGCAATTTGAGAAAGGCTCAGGCAGCATGGTGTCCCCCTCATTATGTCCCCAGTGTGAGCCATTCTAAGGATTTCGAGGGGAAAGGGGAGAAAAAAACACCGTCCTCACCCACCACCCCTCTTGTTAGTTTGCATAATCTCATGCTAAGAATGATAGAAACTAATCTTGCTAATCTTGCTTTACCAGAAGTTGGAATGAAGAGGGGTGAAAGCAGTCTAAACCCAGTGACCACTGTGAAGGCCATACATTTGCTGCAGGCTCAAAAGACAGAATTGTTTTGTTTCTTGACCCAGGGAACATGGTTTTGTTATTGCTACAAGGTCTGAAATCATTTGTCCTTTTAACTTGATACCCTGAATGTGGCAGTAGCACAGAGTATGTGTGTGAGTGTGTGTGTGTGTGTGTGTGTGTAGAGAGAGAGAGAGAGCTCAACCTATGGCTCCTGCTTTGCTGACATAAGACCTGATTATTTGTGCTGTGAATTGGACAGCCGCGATCAGGACCGAATATGTGAATTATTTATGCTGTTTTATATCACTTGTCCTGTCCTTCACATTGTATGGATGTTGTTTGTGTGTGTGTGTGTGTGTGTGTGTGTGTGTGTGTGTGTGAGACATGCTGGGACCCAGCAGGATACTCTGATGAGTAAGCTGGACTCCAATCAGTTTCTCATCTCCTTCACACCTAGCCTGTATAATGATGAAGGAGAGAGTTAGAGAGAGAGAATATGTGTGTGTGGGAATGTGTGTTTGTGTATGAGTGCGCACTTGCACGTGTGTGATAAACAGGCGGTAACGCATTACCGTATTATCATTACTTTCCCTCATCCTGTCATCATTACAAATTTCAGTAATAATCTCTTCATCCTCGATTTAGTTTCCACATAACTAAAGGACTTCGCTAAAGACATACTGGAAGTATTCCCATTACTTTGATTTTGACAACAAAAGACGACAAAAATATTGTTGTTAATTGTTGTTACTAAAAGTTTAGCTGCACAGTGTTTGGTCATCTGTCACTGAGGTGCACGGGTGACATCTGAAGAGGAAACAATCTCCGTTTTTTATTTGGATGGGGGGTAACGGAAAAGTAATATAACGAGTAGTGTAACGAATTACTTCTCCCAGCCAGGGAATAATTCAAGTAAGTAAAGTAATATTATAACTTTTGAAATGAGTAGCAAGTAAATATTATTCTTTTTTTAGTAAGGAGCCCAACGCTGGAGGCAAGTTTTGATGGTTATGGTTTTGTTTTTTTGAAGACACAGCAGCCAAATAGGCACTTCTTGTTCCTGGAAATTGAATATGATTTAGATGACCTTCAGAAAATACTCTCCTCCACCTCCTTCATATTTCTGTTCTGTCTCTCAAAGGGCTTTACAGACCTAACTAGGTCAGGCTGATGGGGTTTGGGCTCTATCGCCACTTCAGCCTGGACATGGGGACCGTTAAGAGCTTTGTCAGCTGATCAAGACCGCACTCTTGTACACACAGGGATAAACGTCAATGATATAGGAAAGGGCCAAGCCATTCACTCCTTCACTAGTAATCAATACAATCTAAAATCAATGTAAATTTGCTAAAACTCATGCATCATTCCTTCATGCTCATGCTTCATGAATATATGAGAACTGTACAGTGGTGCCCTTTCACATTACAAACTGTAATGACTATGAATCTGTGTATACAAGAAAATTCAGTACCCTGGCTCTGTGTGTGTGTGTGTGTGTGTGATTGATTTGACAGGATTGGGGTGAGCAGAATATCACTACTGTCTCTTTGATGGCAGCTGAATGTGCTGGGAGCTTAGCATCTCTTGAAAACCCTTCCTTTTTAATGCCCCTGCCTCCAGGCCATTCACTCTGGTAAATCCTCATCAAAGAGATGGGTGTGCATGGGAGACACACACACACACACACACACACACACACACACACATACATATGATTAACCGCGTGACAACGTGTGTATGTGCCCTGATGATATTTACATAGTGTTTAGATGCAGTATCATGGCATGTGATAAAGAAAATTCATGGTTGTCACATTTAAAACAAGGCTGCTTTTCTTTGTTGCTTTTCTTTGTTCCTGAAAAGCTGACATTTTGGAGATGCAAGGTTTTCCACCCTGCACTGCTGTTTGGAAAGTTGAGAGAGGGAGAAACTGAAAACACTTAGAGAGAGAGAAAAAGAGAAAGATGTGTGTTTGTGTGCTTGTGTGACTTACTGTATCGTTGTGTGTAGATGAGATGAGATGGTTTCACACAGGAGGGAGTTTAATAAGTAGCTATTGTGATTGCCCCCCTGTCGTCCTCTCGCTCCTATTTCCATGACGACGGCGAAGGTCACTTTTCAACATGGACAGAAGAGGAACACTTCAGCTGGCCCCCCCGAGTTATTCTGGGGACAGTTCACCAAACGTTCGCATCTTGGATTTATCGCAGTTTAATGCAGGCTCGTCTCCAAGCTCACATGCTCTTCAAAATAAACTCTGTGGGTGAATTCTGATGATTCCGGTTAGCTGCAAAGATGGGACACAGCTTGCCGTTTCATGCATTTGGCTGGTTTATTGTCCTGCTCGAGAGAAAAACAACTTGTTTTTTTATGTACCTGGAGCAGTCCAGTATGAGCTCTATTTTTGTCTTCCATTATTGATTTAAAGTGTGGGAGGAAGTGAGAAACTGATTGCTATAATTGCCTCTCGGCTTTGTTCTCAAGGCTGGCTGAGCTGTGTACACATGGGACTTAAGGAAGTGTGCCCAAGCATTTATTCATTAGTGGTTTTAGTACACAGGAATAATCCTTCAAATCTCTTCTACCCAGATAATACTGACAGAATAGTCAATCAAGGAGATTTATGTAGCTGAATGATTCATTTCTTTCCAGATTCTTGCAATGCACTCCATCAGTAAATAGCGATGGAGAAAGGCATCTTAAACCACTCAACGTTTCCTTAATGATAAATTCTTTGTGTCTTGTTACAGGTTATGAATAGACTATATAGTAGAGTTGTACTCTCCACCTATCTCAGCCTCTCTCACCAAACCATCACCAAAATTAGCATTTTGACTTGCAAGCCTATCCGGGTTACTGGATAGGCTACTGGAGCTTTTGAAAAGCCTCCTAAAATTGGTGAGTTATAGTTTTAAATTTTACCCCTCGCGTCGTGTTTTTTCTGGGGTCAAGGGGCCATGGGGTCAAGGGGTCAAAGCCATGCTGAGCGAGGCAACTGGAAAGTCTTCTTCCTGGTGACAGAATGGGAGCAGTGTCCACCAGCCCCTTGCCTCAGTACATCTTCTCTACAAGAGAGAGAAAATGAGTGGAAAAAATAGAGAGACTGTGAGAAAGCTAGAGAGAGAAAGAGACAGAGAGGGAGACGGAGACGGAGAGAAAGAGGAGGGTGGGGCGGGGCAGTGAGGACCAGTAAAAGGATTGTAAGATCCAGAGGGGATGACAGTCACTCTTCTGTCAGCTATTATCACTTGTCACTCTCATCAGTTGTGTTCCAATGAGTCGCCATAGAAACCAACTCCAGCTATACCCCACCTAGGGATGACTCACTGTGATGTGCAGATGTGAGCTATTTGTTTAAGATCTTAATAGGTATGCTATTAACACAACCTCAATCACAATGTGTGTGTGAAAGAGAGAGAGAGAGAAAGAGAGAGAGTGTTTGTGGAGAAATCTTGAACTATTGAACTATATTCACAATATCATTTCTCTAACAGTCATGCACCGGATAATTGAAAATGAAATTGAATCGGCAGAGAGAGACGGAAAGAGAGGACGCTGAAAATGAAGACATAGAGGCCTTTAATATCCACTGGGTGCATGGACTTCATTTCCTTTACTTGCTTTGCTGCATATCCTCATTTCTCCTTTCAAGTATTTCATCTGTTTATCTTCATATATATCTTTATATTTGTGTGTGTGTGTGGGTGGGTATCTGTGTGTACATGCACGTGTGTGTGTCTGTGTACGTGCCACTGGAGGCAGTCGCGAAGGCTTTCCTCAGTAATTGGGTTCACTGTCTCGCTCTCCTGAGTCCTGATTGTCATTGTGTTTTGTTCCCGCCCAAGGAATACACTGAATACGCTGAATTCTGATCATGTAAATGGCTTGTTACCACCACTGAAAAATACATCTCCTCCCTGTTCTCTGACAAAGGTTGGCTTTGGAGCTTCAGTATAAATCTTTTTTTCCCCCCAAATTCATGCATTTTCCATACAAAAATAAAATCATCCATTAAAGCTTTGTAGCATTGTCTGTTTGTGTGTTGATTGTGTAAACTGTATGGAAATATGTTCACAAAGCAAAATCCCATTATAAAACTGATAGTTCCAGTTAGCTTGATTCACATTTGAAGCTACTGTAAAATACCCATACGCAGACCCGTGATCCAAACTGTTCATTGAAATTTTAAAATCACCATGCATACCAGTAGAACAATATTGCTTGGCAGAAGAATATTATAATAAATATTAGCTACTGCTAGTATTTAATTATCATTGATTTAAAAATAAAAGATTTATTAAACATTTGTGTTGTAATAATTCCTCTCAGCTGCCAAAGCACAACCTTATTTCTGACACCTACAATGAAATGCTGAGTGGAGCCACTGGGACATGCTTGCCTCCTGGATGCTTTGATCGACAGTTGCAAAGGTCAAATCCCCCACTGGCTAGTGAGGTAGCAGTGATGGTGATGCTGAGAGACAAACAGAGAGACAGACAGACAGCAACCTGGAGGGATAGACAGAAGATGAACAGACAATTAGCACCATGTTAGGTGCAGAGAGCCAAGAGGGGGAAAAGAGCCGGAAGACAGAAGCTACGGCTACACGAGTCTTAAATCTGCTTCTTAAGACTGGATGTTTTGAGATCACATTGCTGCATGTCTACACCTGATGTCTTGTGTGACTGTGTTTATTTAAATCTAAGTCTATATTATTTTCCATCTCTTTACATTGTTTGTATGCACATTGTGACTGGATTGCATCCAGGCGACACTGAATCATAATCACAATGTGAGCCATTTTAAAGATCTGACAGCAATGTGAGCAAAATCATATTTTTGTGGGTCCAGACTTGTCGCTCAATGCATCCTGGCATGACCAGATGAAACACTGAAACATCAAATATAATCACACCCAGAGAGACAGAAAGACAGAAAGGGAAAGACAGAAATAGAGGCAGAATGAGACAGACCGACAGAGAGAGGGGGAGGCACTCTTTACCTTTCTGTTTCTGTCTCTCACCTCACTGTAGATGTGAAGCCTAGAGGTTTCCAAAGGTTACAGGAGACTAATGAGATTAATTTGATGGCACTATCGTTGTCGACACAGCAGGTATTTCTCAGGAGGCTTCTATGTAATGCTGCCAAGATACCATTATAAATTGACTTTTCAAAGTTTTATATGCAGGAAAGAAGGCAGAGGAAGCCAGAAACCTGCTATCGCACTGTATTTGTGTTATGTAATCTCAGAGTTAAGTGGAAAACTACTTTCACATTTCACTTCTTGTAATCACTCTCTCTCTAGAGAAAGAGACATGGCCCAAGCAGAGTTATGTAATCTCAGACTTTAATTGAAAGTGAAATACTTTGACATTTTCTAGTGAAACACAAGACTTACTCAAGACGTGACAGTACAGCCAGTGCTTCTTCTGTACAGTCTTTAAGACTAGTTTAAGAATGAGGTACCTCCTTATTAAAAGGCACTTATCACACATCACTCTGGCTCTTAGGGCTTCACTGTAACTTTCTTTCAGAAACTGTAGAGACAGCTGCATAGGCTACATACACTTAGTAACATGCAGCCTCTCTCATCCCCACACTGACAATCAATACTAAAAAGTAACTTAACCTGTTAGTTTTTCAATTAATCGAAACCGTTATTAGTTACTTTTTAAATTACAATGTTGTTACTTTAATTTTTCTTTCATGTTGATTCACTTTTCACACTTGGCAGCACGAGCCATAAAACAGCCAAACAGCCAAACAGCCAAACAGCCATACCACGATGAATTGTATTGGCTCTGAGTTAGACTACTTACTCTGGGTGGAAGGTGGACATTTTTGACTTGGTGCCATGGTGCTGAAATGGAAAATCACGTGTGTGTGTGTGTGTGTGTGTGTGCGTGTGTGCGTGTGTGTGCACTGTGGCCAAGCTTCAGTGAATTGATCGATAGACTGCCAGAGCATGTCTGTGTTAGCCTCCTGGCCTCCTCTGCTGCGGTTATGGCCACATCTATGAGCTTCAGTGTACTCACTGATCTCTGGATATTTCACACATAACACTAACACACACATTCACACATGCACACATATACACACATCTTGATGAATTGATGAATCCCTGAATCAGTAACCATTGCATGAGTATATGCGGTCTGTTTTGTTTACTTAAACCTTTAATCCCATTATTTTCTTTGTCATTTCTGTTTTCAAGCTCTATCTGCTTTTAACTTCCTTGTTTTGCTTCTTTCTGCATTTGCTTTGGCCTGGGGATTGGCACACATTTGGCAGTAACAGTTACATCCCAGCTGGGTTTCTATGATTAGTTGTTTTAAATTTAGCACCCTTTGATAGTGATTCATTTTTCTGTTTTTTTTTTCAGCTGGCATGTTTGTGTGAATGCAGATCACACACACCACAAACCTTTACACATCAGCAGGCCTGTTATTTATTGCCACTTCATCATTATTGTCACACAGCGTAGCTTCTTCCAGGGTGGTGATTAACAAACAAATGTCATGTATAGGTCCTTATTCTGTGTCCAGACTTCCCTCTGTGACTGGGGGCGTCACTATGCATCCCCAAACTATCAAACTTACATATAAATTTGACATTTTAGCTGACACTCTCATTTAGAGCTACTCAGTATGAATGCAAAACAGTGGAATAAACATCATTTTGTGAATCAAAAATATTATATAAGCTCACAGTCGTTGTAATAAGATGAATCACCATAAAGGTGAGAAGGCTTGAAGGCTCAACTGTCTGTATGCACACACACACACACACACACACACACACACACACACACACACACACACACACACACACACACACACACACACACACACACACACACACACACACACACACATAGACCCAGCAGCCCTCACACACACCCTGCCTTGCTCCCCAAGCACCGCAGCTTGTGACATTCTGCTCTTAATGTATGGGAAATGCCAGATGTGCATCCATTGTCGCTGAGCCTGTCAGGCTGTTCCTGTGAATCCAGTTAGCACTCTGTTAGGGGGAGTAGTAGCAGAGTGTGTAAAAGCCAGTGGTAGCCTGAGGTTAAGGTTAAAACACAAGGACATTCAACAGACACACTCTTCTGTCAGTAAGGGAGATGCCAAGGGCGGGTACAGCTTATAGAGTGTGAACAGAAGTTGGCATTCAACATTTGTGAAGTCCTAAGGCTAAGTACTTTACAAGGGTATGGGTCAATAATGTAACACCATGCCATTGTTGTTAGCCAATAATCGTTAGCCCATACATTGACACTTGACCTTACTGATTGTGTGATCCACTTTACACTCTCCGTCGCAAGAGTTCAGTCTCTTCTGATTCCTCTCTTTCACCCAGGCTTACCCGAACAATTGAGTCTTTCGAAGAATACTCTCTCTCATCTCTCTGTCACCAGTTCTCTTTGCAACTCTCCCCCTGCCACCTGCTACCCTACAGGCACGCGCGCACACACACACACACACACACACACACACACACACACACACACACACACACACACACACACACACTCACACACACACACACACACACACACACACACACACACACACATACATACATGCACACATGCCAGTAGCTGTGAAAGGTCGGCCGAATGCCAGTTTCGATGCGACAGGTCCCTAGTCCTTCTCATGGTCCCCCCTGCTGCTGCACTCATCAATTATACACTGCCTGCACCTGGTGTGTCTGTGTGTGTGTGTGTGTGTGTGTGCGCGCGCGTGCATGTGCACTCGTGTGTGCATGTGTGTGGCTGCATTTGTGTCAGAAAGAAAGCCCCACTGGGTGTGAAGACCTTTGTCCAAGGCCGAGGGTGGGATGCGGTGTGAGTTTGAGGCTCTGTTCTCTCGTTAATACGCTCTTGTCTGTTAGCGGTGTTCTGTATCCGACTGACCTTTCTGTTGACCCACTTATCCTTCCCTTATGGAGCATCTCCAGAGAAGGAGAACTCTCTGACTGATGAGAGATAGGACAGGGTCACACTCTCACACACATCACTCTGGCAAATACACAAACACTCACGAGATAGAAAGAGAACAGGGTGTTTATGTGAGGGGAGTTCAAGGTACGCCTCGCAGGGTTTTCAGCTGCAGCCACAGAAGCATCATTCTCTTTTGTGTCCACCCCCGGCTTTGCTGCAGGATTCTCACATTTTGCCCTTTACTGGAGATTGCTACAAAATAAAGCCAGAGCAGGTGAGCAGGGAGGATATAAATCCGTTTTATCCAGAGGAAACTATCTTAGATCCTGTAAGGATAGTGGCACTCTCCTACAAAAAGACACGTTGCTGAAGTAATAATAATAAACAACAAATTACAAATGAAATCTTCCGTTCCACCTGGATGAAAACCACAACAAATCAGCTTGTTCCTTTTCTTCAATTCTCTTTTATGAGACTTTTGCATGCTTTGGGGTTGTAGAATAGAACAGAATAGAATAGACAAAAGATGCCGCAAATCAGACGACGGCGATGAGTTCGGAAAAACATGTCGACATGATAATGAGACGTGCAGACCTGTTGGTGGACCCTCTGGTCCTCCACCTGACAGCTGAACCCGCCTCACCGCTCAGCTGTGGGAGAAACTGCCAGGGAATAAGAAGCTGTCACAGCTGATACCAGAGAGAGAGAGAGAGAGAGAGAGAGAGAGAGACATTCTTAACAACTCCATCCCTCTGGCATGTTCAGGTTCAGAAAAACACCCATTTATAGCTCTTTGTTTTTGGCACAGTAGAAAGCAGTGTTGTGTGTTTTGTCTTGGGGCACCGCAGCATATTGAAGCCTTAGATGGATTTAGATTTAGCCTTAGTTGGATTAGTAAATGTTTCGCCTGTCCCCAACGTATTGGAGTTACAGCTCACTACTTTCCATTTAGTTTTCCTTTATCATTCTGTTGGAATCAGTGAGCTCCAAAGCGGTTTCAATGGGCTTTTTGTTATATCTGTATGTCTATGTGTGTGAGTGAGTGAGTGTGTGTGTGTGTGTGTGTGTGTGTGTGTGTGTGTGTGTGTGTGTGGGAAGAGGCAGGACTTAAGAATGTTAGGACACTGCAGAGATATAAGAGCTGTTAAGCAGAAAGAGGGTCACTGACTTGGCAAAAGACACACATAAACAGACACGCAAACACGTAGCCTGTAGCTTAAGTGAAGAGATGGATCAGTGACAGGTGTGAAGGGTGAGATGAGGTGAGATGAGCTCAGTCTGCTACCACACGAATCCAGATAAAGCTCCATTGATGGAAAACATACTGACCTCTGATGTCGTGTGGAGATTTTTAATGAGTGCTTCTTGTGGAGAGACGGGAGCGGGCCACAGTTCATCATACACATCAAGTTATGCAGCAGGTTTCACCTTAACTATAAGAAAATATAGTTTAGTTTATTAGTTACATGAATGGGAAGAATAATCACATGGTGGACCGTGACTGACAGCATAGCACCACTTCTAATGATGGGAAACCTGCTGATAGGATGCCTTGTGAATACAAGGCATACAAGGGTGTGTGAATACAACTTTCACACACATTAGCTGATTTGAAAAATATTTTGCAGTTCCTCTGGGAACAGTGCCAACTGAAGTGCTGTGTTAACCCAAGAGTAAAAATGTTTACTTTTAAAGAAAGGTCGACTGAACATCGCCAGACACCCGTATCAGTGTAGGGAATTTAATTGGGATTTGAATCTTAACTGCCACAGTAGGTCTTAGTTCTCATGTAATTAGATTTAAATTAAACCATATCTGCAAAATCTAGTTATTTGCAAGGGCTTCCACTGTGGCGAAACATCGGGACTTACTTTAAAGTCTTTTACCGTGGTTTCTCTGGAGAAGGTGTTTAGTTGGATCAGTGTGTAAACCGGTAGAAGCCCCTTGCTGCTGCACTGGCCAACTGACTCACTGACTGACATGTATTAAGGAATTAAAAGATTTTCTAAGAGCGGATAGTTACTTTGCAAAAACACACACGCATTCACACACGCTATCTGGGTTGTTGTATCAGATAGATAGGCTGTATTGGTATACTGATGTTGAGTGAAGGCTAGGTTCACTGCTAGGTTGAAGGCAGGCAGTAGATGACATGGGTAAAGTGGAGTTGTGAGGTGGTGGCATACAGGGGGGTGGCTCCCGGACGCTGGAATACACCGTCGAGCCTTCTTGAGGCGTCGTGGGCCCAACTCAACATTGAAACACTGGTGAAGGAAGGTGCCCACTTGATAACCCCAATGACATGCCACGTACCGCGGTTGAGTAGGGCAGGTAACTGGCGAATGGTGGACCGACCCCGAATGACTCTGTAGATTACGAGGGTGTGGCCTGATGTTATGGTGTTCATTTGGTGGTGGTTGTATCATTTGTATTATATCTGCGTTGGGCTTCTAGGAGTGTTTGCCCTGGATCATGGCACAAGGTAGTAACATCTTGTCCTGTGTATTAATGAATGGGAGGCCAGTTCTAAAGACTATGGCTCACTCATTTCTTATTGCTATTAGCACTATATTTATTTTGAACAAAACACTGTAGTTTAGTAGTTTGTGAAAGTTTGTGATTAATTGGATTTTTTTAGTCTCATTGGCTCATTTGGTATCGACATCAAATGAGGGTTGCTTCCTTCCTGGGGCTTAATGAGAATTGATTACAGAACATCAATAATTCAATAATTATCCTAGTTGTTTTGTCTCTTCAGCTAGTCTTAATCAATGTCAAAACTCAGAGGATGGCTCTGTAAGCCATGGTTGTAGTGTTTGGCATTTTTGGCAAATGACAGTTTTGTCAGAATTATTATTGTACACAGCCACCTGTTGCCAAACATACATGATACATTATACTACAGTATATCTGTATATCTGGGTTAGTATCTAGTCATCAGCCTGGATGTGTTTGTGGATACATGCATGCATCTGAGACCACAGTGATGGAACAGGAATGTGATCTAGTAGAAAAATGAAGCTCAGCACAAGTTCAATCAGGAAGACTACCTGGCTTGTATTTCCTCTCTGCTTCTCCAGTTTCACACCCATTGGCCAATTATCCAATCAGCTCTTAAGCAAGGACACACCTCTTTTCCTCCCTCTAGAGGAACCAATCACAAACTGCCACATCCTATATACATGGCTCCAGCCACCAGGGTCCAGGTTTCCTTTCTCGCCCAATGGAAGAGCAGTCTAGACTGGAACATGAACATTTGAATTCAACTGGAGCCTCTGCCATTCGTTGTCCAAGAAAGCTGGATTTCAATCTTGCAAAACTAGTGTGACAAGGTGGGCTGAAGGCACACCACTTGTAAATCACCGTACATTGTTTAGACACACGCACGCGCACATGCAGGAATTGTATTTATCGCTACATCTCAACTCAGCTATAGTTACTATCCCAGGTTTGTTTTCTATGAATTAACTGAAGGAAAATTGAGACACTGTACCGACCTAGTTTCCATTTATCGTTTTTCATTATAGTGACATTTCTGCATTCAAACATTTCAATCTTTTGTTCCCTTTTCTGTCAAACACTACTCTCACCAGTAGTGGGAAGCTGTGGGGGACTAGGCCGCGGATAGTTCCTGACGATATTGCATATAACGATCTATGACGTAACGGCCAATACCAAGTGTGTGTGGGGGCGTTCTGTAGATTTCTGTATTTAGGAATCACGATGTATTCACCAGTATAATAGGATGAGTATCCCAAGGGGAGGATGAGGTGTTGATAGACATCTCTGTAGAAACAGAGTGATTCTGTAATGGTATAGTCAAGTAAGGCAGTACTGCTGGTTTTAGGTAATTTTTCCTTTCCTTCTTTCCTGGTTAAAGACTTACTTTTTTGATTTATTTTTATTTTCTTGAGTTTACACCGCACTTATAAATCTTCACCATTCCCTATAGAAGTTGTCCTGAGTCTGCCTCCTATGCACAAGACCCTCTGGCTGGACTATTTCACAGCTAGCCTCTCCCGATTGAACTGTTTCCAAGCAGCAAATGTTTTGTGCAATTTCTTTGCCTCTTATTTATTCTTTATACAATGAAATCTGAAGAAATGCTGAGGAACCAACAATTCTAAGCTGCTTTTCATCGGGGAGTCTACGCTTCAGATTCAACTTGTGAGTCCGAATTTTTCATGGTTTCTGTGCCTTCTTTCTTTTTATCTATCTTTTTTCCTCCATCACATTTTGTCTCTCTGATATCTTTCCCACCAGCCTGCTGCCCTGTGCCTGGTAGCTAACCAGCCATGACATCTGGAGCCAAGTGGGTAGACGCTGTAGATTGAGCCTCATGGGATTACAGACTGTGTGAAATAAAGCAAGCAGCAAAGCAAAATCTCTTTTAAATGGTTTTGCTGGCACAAGTTATCAACCAACATTAGCAACATGGTTGTGTACTGTTAGATAATTCACACTGATGAAAACACTATCTCTTGCAGGCATGGTAAATTATGGTGCTATTAGTTTCCAGCCTGCGAGCAAAGTATTTGTCTAGTCCCATACAGCAGAGTGGAGGAGGTCAGTCTTAATGGCAGGGTTTTATTAGTGTGATTTGTGTCGTCGTATCCCCTGAAGCCCAGTGGCAGGGGCGTTAATTATGCTTGAGGTACTGTGTCACTTTCTTCTCCTCCCCTCATCCCCCCCTCTCTGCTACACCTCCAACTCTTTCCTCTTCTCATTCCTCACTTGTTTTTGGTTGCCATGGTAATCCAGCCCGCTCTCTTGCTACATTTCCATCAGACTGCATTTTTTCCCTCAATTTTCACTTTTGGCCACACAACTATTCAGGGGGGTGGACTAAATAAGGGAAACGCCACAGGAAAAGGAGTTTTAAGAAACAAATTCATATTTACAAAGGCAGCTATCGATCTATCTACCAACAAAGTAGCTATCTATCTATAACATCCTGTCATATTAAATTGAATGCTGAAGCAGTAGCACTAGATCAGACGTCTATGCTTTAGCCCTCATATCATATATCTTATATCTTGTCATATATCACATACTACATATTTAAACAATGCATAACAGTTGTAAATATCAGAAATATGCACCAGAGAAGTCCATATGTGCAAGGTAATGCTTTAATTTGTATAAACGTCTATAAAACATTCACTTTTAAACCCTATGTAACCTAATTTATAGGGTTTAAAACCATGAAACCATTAAACGTTTAAACGGCTAATCAACGTAAAACTGCTCAGCAGGATGTGTCCGCTTTAAAAGAAGTCTGACAATCACCTCTTTTGTATGAGTTTTCAAAGCAGCATGAGGCAACAAGACCTCCAAAGAGGCCAAATAGTTAGTGGCTGAAGTACAGGTGCTTAGGGCACAAAACCCACTAGGGAGGCAATCATCTAGAAAAAGGTTTTGAGGCTTGATCCTTGTTGCTTTTCCTCTAATCCGTATTCAACGGTGCATGTGTAAATGTGTATTTGTGGCCATAGTTTTGATTCACTAAGCCGCTGTTGAACTGAAAGTAACTGCATCTTTTGCGGCTATTTTTCTGTGTGCAGTTGTTTGGAATACTTTGTCCATTTCCATTTTTTGTGTGATTTTAGTGATAAATTGCTAATTTACCTTCTATCATTTGGCATTTCTCATATAAACAACAAAATTGCCATTTATTGTTGAATTGTTTAATTGCCATTTATGTTTAATTGTCATTTATTAGAAGAAGAAGAGTGGAAGTAGCTAAAATAACTGAATTGAAAAAGAGAGTGATAAACTGTCAAGTGACATGATAAATTCAATTTGATTAAATAACTGGTGAATTCAAATTTTCCTTTCATTCATCGATGTGTTTGATAACATCAGTGCAGCTAATGAAAAACAATATAGCATTATCCAGTCTCATCAAAAACTTTGCAATGCCAATGGCCAATGCCACTGATATTCAGATATGTTTCTCTTATTTGGTCCAACCCTTGTATTTTCTCCCCTGCTGTAATTGCAAGTCTTAATCATGGAACCATCAAAAGCGCCTTAAGAAAGAGCTTTTTGTAGATCAAAAATACAGCAGATGGTGTTTTATGCAGTGAGTGCAATTACAGTGTCACAGTATGATGCGTATCACACTAAGGTTTGCATTCTTGCTGTGCTTAGTAAACACTGCGGTGTATCGCCTCCAGAGTTGGCTGGTTGAGATGCGGTTGCTGCCATCAGGCCCTCGGTATAGACAGTGTATAGACTCCTCAGGATTGAGACAGATTCAACCATTCATTCACACCCAAACTCAAACTGTACTGAATTCTAGACTTGAATAACCTGTTTTTAATCTTTTGTATCAGTTCGAGTGTTTTTTCTTATTTACTTTGCACTATAGAAACACTTTTTTTAATATTTATTTTTGTATTAGATTTTTTGTATATTTTTTGCATGCTGTGTCCGTATGTATGCATTGTCTTTTTGAGTGTCTCTGTTTATACCTGACTGCAGTTTGTTAGATACAAAACATTACCTTGTCCTTGCTTTTTGCTGGTCTGTGGTCAGATGCGGTTCAGCTGTGGATGTCGTGAGGCCAAATTACTTGTTGGTAGACTGGAGACTCAAAATCTCCTTCAGCTCTTTAGCATACATACACACACATACACACACACACACACACACACACACACACACACACACACACACACACACACACACACACACACACACACACACACACACACACACACACACACATACACATGCACACATTCCACATGCACACACAAACTTCATTTGGCTCTAAATTTGGCTCTTTGACTGAGGTGTTTCTCTGCAAACTATTCTGGGAGAGGTGGAGGGTGGAATTAGTCACAGGAAGAGAGATCTGTCAGTGATCACACTGGTTGCAGGTGAGAGAACAAACACATAATCAAAAGGCTCTTTGAATAGTTCAACATTATTATTATTATTTTTTGCACAGGTAGTGTTTGATGAGCCTTGCATGCTCTTTTTACACTGTTCACACTGATACAGTCAGCTTCACTTGAACAGCTGGGGACTGGGGCATTTGGACGGTAATTACTGAAGAAGGGGGACTGGGCTTCTTGCTCACATTTCCCAAAAATATTTCCCCAGTTGGTCTGGGGAATCAAACTGGCAGCCTTCTGGTCACAAGCGTCTGTCTCTAACCATTAATGCTCTGTGGTTGAAATGGAACAGATGTGGGGAAAAAGTGGAAAGAGGAGAGAAGTCACAGACACAGACAGGTTCATTTATAGCCGGAGCCCGGAGGAATCCCTCACCACAGACAACCTGCTCCTCCTGAACCAGAGGGGAGCTGATATATTGTTGTCATTAAGCTTCAGGTCAGCCAGTAACACAGACAAGTCATCAGTCTGCTGTGTCCAGGCCAGTGGCCATATCAAATTGTGTTAGCCACCCTGCTCTGCCTCCTATATTTGGAGGAATAGGACCCTGGCTCAGTGGAAATGAATGGGATATGACAAGACATGCCCTGTAATCTGTTTTGCTGATGTCTCTTGGCCTTAGACTGAGAGATGGGCTTAATGCAGGGTGCTGAGGCGGTGGTTATAAATGGATGCATAACTTGGTAAAATGATTAAACACCAATGAGAGGGCATGAGTAACCTGTGGGCATGCTTGTGCTGTGTGTGTGTGTGTGTGTGTGTCCGGGTGGGGAGGGTTCTCATACATCCAGATAAGAGTCCTCCTGTGTTGCATTAGGCAGCTGAGCAGATGGGCAATGGGTGCTTTTAGGTAGTCAGATGGCATTTATAAATGAGGCATAAGTAGACCTGAGTGAACATTGTTTTTATTAGCTCATCAGAACACTCACACACACACACACACACACACACACACACACACACACACACACTGACACACACACACACTCACACACACATGCACACACAGGTAATAAACAAGGAAATGAGCTCGCCAACACCTGTGTCCAAAGGTAAATGAGATCCGTGTCCATCATTTGCAGGTGCGTGATCGCTGGGGGATGAAATGATTTACGAGAGTGAAGAGCAAGGGGGCATCGATTGGGATCTATAGGACGTTGGTATCGTAGCGGATATGGGAGACATGAGCGGACGGGCTAAATGAATCACAACTGATATGAATGACGGATGTTATGGATGTTATTGTGACATCCCCTCTCTCTCTCTCTCTCTCTCTCTCTCTCTCTCTCTCTCTCTCTCTCTCTCTCTCTCTCTCTCTCTCTCTCTCTCTCTCTCTCTCTCTCTCTCTCTCTCTCTCTCTCTCTCTCTCTCACACACACACACACACACACACACACACACACACACACCCACACACACTACATTCAGCCATCCTAAATTATAGCCCAAGGAGACGTGAAACAAAGTGAATCATGTCATTATGATTAGATAAGAATTGAGCAGCATGAAGGGGCTCACACTGGGCAGTTAGAATGAGACCATATGGAAGCGCTAGGCCGGCCCCCTATCTGCCGGCTGTGGCTGTTAATGAAACACTCCTACTGCTTCATCAGCACCTGATCCTACTACCAGAACCTTCCAGCGATACATGGGCACACACACACACACACACAAACACACACACACACAAACCATACATTGTTTGGATACACAACCAAGTGAACACACATACAAATTGCATGACACACACTTAACGCCTAATGAACTCGGACAAACACTTGCAGGCACATGCAGGCATGCACAGCACACAAGCTGTATGTACCCACACAGCCTGGCCAAAACATGAACACACATATATACACACTCACACTCACACACACACACACTTTAATGGCTATTGGTTTTGTTTCCCTTTTGTTTTTGGGATGTCTTTATCACACCATACATACACATATATACCAGTCTATAACCTAGTTAGGCCTGTAACGTCCTTAGAGGCTTGTTTGTGATAAAGGGCTATGTAAATAAAGTTGACTTGACTTGACGTGACATGGTTCAGCAGGAGCCAAGTTCAGTCAGTCAGTCAGTCAGTCAGTCAGTCAGTCAGTCAGTCAGACACTTAATCCATATATATACCAAATGCAGGGCCAATGGGGTGGCACCTGCCCCCCTGAAAGGTCATTGTCCCCCTTTGGTGCTCCCCTCCCCTCCATCCTCATTGGGTCAGAGTGTTGTCAATCTGTGTCATCGCGATGTGGAAGACCGACGTGACAGCTCCCGTTCCATGCAGAGGAAAACATCAGAGACATCTCTGTGTTGCCAGCAACCATCAGATGTGTTGTATGAATGCATTTTGATAGTGTAAATAGTTTGTGTGTTGGACGATTAAGCTCTAAAAGGGAGCTCTCTCACCTCGAGTGACGCTCACTCGCTGAGCAGTGAGCACCCGTTGTTGACCCATTGTCCCTGATGCTTGTAGCGCTCTTTGTTTGCTGGTAGCAGTTGTTCGTTTTCAGTTGCTTTTTGAGCCGCATTTGTTTAACTAGGGTTTTTTGTAAATGTAATAAATTGTTGAGTGTTGCGTGCATGCACACACATAGACAGTACAAACACACACACACACACACACACATAGACACTACATTATACTCATCTAGCAGACGCTTTTATCCAAAGTGACTTACAAAGGTGATAGTTGACACAACCTGTCGAAACCCACAACCCTGAGACTTTCATGCTGTCTGAGCTGTCCAGGTGCATATCTCTGCTCTCTGTATTTTAAACCGTTTCTGCACCATCCCACTTCAATCTCCATCCCTGTTTTGCCACCCGCACCTCTTTTCTGTCTTCTTATAGTTATACATCCTCTTTACTTCTCTTTACATCTCCTCTCCAGCTGGGTGCTGCAAGACTCCCTGGAGCCACCCTGCAGGAGGCTTGACTGATGATGAAAGGTGTCCTGAGATGACATGCATGCTGACTTACACAGAGACACACACACACACACACCTGGAAAAACTCAATACTAATCTGGTTACAAGGGCAGGGGAGACCAACCATTAGCAACAGTATTAGCGATAACAGCACATTGGCATCAGGTAGCCACGGTGCTAGTGCTCTTCGTAGCAGTCGTTCCTCCTCCTCCTCTCTAAGTGACACTCTGTCACTGTAATATTCCATTTCACAATTATGACGAAAGCCTTTTAGCTGGAACAAGGATGAGTGCCCGTAATGAGATTATGTTCAATCTAATGATGAAGGTACGGTTTAAGATGAGGTCTTCCAACGAGCCGCTCTACTTCTCCAGTGGTTTATAGTTACATTTACGTACTGAAGGTTTTCTCAGTTTCTCCTTTGAGGGCAATCATCTGGTCTGCAGCCTTCTAGTTTAAAACATCAGGTCATCTCCCATATGCTCACTTCACACTTCACTAGCACTCTCTCTCTCTCTCTCTCTCTCTCTCTCTCTCTCTGTCTCTCTCTCTCTCACTCACTCTCTCACTCTCTCTCATCTTTCTCACCTCATCACTCTGATTTAGTGGAGTGTGAACCTTCATCAGAGCAGCAGTGATGAAGAAATAGAGGCTTGGAGGAATAAGAGGGCGGGAGCGAGGAAGAAAACAGCGGTAAAGAGAAAATAGAAGAGGTAAAATGAGGTGAGAAATAAGACAAGATCAATAAAAGCACAGATGAAAGCACAGAAGGAAAGTAATAGTGTATAGGTGAAGCAGGATGCAAAGGGGACCTGCTGTTCTGCTACTTTGTACCTATACGTGATACACTGAGGCAATAAGTATGATATTTACTGCCCCGTTGCAAAATGACCATAATATTTCTGCAGAGATTTGATGTGGTTGTTGGTCAATACCAATAACTCGACCATTACTTGGCCAGGTGCTGAGATTTCTGGCTTTCATAACTCACTTTCTGGCCCCTTTGGAAGAAAAACTCTACACACACACACACACACACACACCTACACTACATTTTCAACTGCTCGATGATGGAGAACGATGCTATGATAGAGCAAGTGCCATCGCAAGACATTTCAACATTTGAGCTATGAAGACTAATAAGCCATCTACCACCTCCTCACTAGCCGCTAGGGAATCTGAGATATTTAAAGTGGACCGAGGCACAGAAAGAAAGAGCGGTTTCCTCCTTCGCGGCGTGTTATTCCATGTGGCATTTAATTTGTTTCAAGGGCCTGAATCATCGCTAACATTAATAGTCAGTGCCACTGCGTAAAAGAGCGAGAGATGGAGAGAGATAGACTGATGGAGGTGGAGGGCTTCTGGGAGAGAGAGAGTAAATGGAAGGGGACTGAAGGGCTGAGAGGAGGGCTGAGGGCCTAATAAGCAGTGGATACTCTGTTATTTTTCTATCCTCTCCCAGGCAGGCGTCTGACTAATTACCGCCTGCCGAGCCTGACAGCACTTGAACAGACCGGAACAACTCCACTCACAAACATAGGAATGCTCTCTTGGGGGTTCGGTTTAGTTAATCACTCACTCAGCCTATTTGGAACGTGTAGGAAGGAGGCAGGAAAGACGTAAGGGAGGAAGGAAGAAAGCGAGGGAGGATGGCAGGTAGGAAGAAACACGTAAAACTGTCTGTCTGCTCGTAGACAATCTGTGTCCTATCCTTTTAATCGAGCTCCTCGTCTCTCAAGCAGATTGTGTTGGATAGGAGGAATGAGGGTAAGTGACAGGGAGGGGGTGGAAAAACCAGTTTCAGCCTCTTATTAGATAGAATAAGAGCTCTGATTCTCGTGAAAGTATTACTCTCTCCATAAATAGATTGGGACGCAGGGATGCGCCACAATTATCAGACTACACATGGTATTAGTCACCTCCACATATTTGGTGACAGTGTGTGTTAGCTGTCACTGGAGGAGGATTTCAGGACATTTGTGTGCTGTTCTTTTCTATTTTGATCACACAATTGGGTGTATTATGTGTGTGTACAGCATGTTTGACCTGTCCTACTCATGTGGGGGTTTGCTGCTATGTGGGGGTCTCATTACTTACTTTTCTGCTTGTATTTCTGTGTGTATGTGGGTCTGTGAGTTTGTTTATCCCCTGAAAGTGTGTGTGCATGTGTGACTGTACGAGCGTAGTCGTAATCAGTAATCATTATCAGATGATCGTGTGTTTGGGCCACGTAGAGCGATGACGACTAAACTATCCGACCGAGACAACACCTCCCACCCCTCTGTGGTGAGCTGGTGCAGCTACAGAGCACCTTCAGCCTTCATTACCCCAAGGTGCAACATAGAGCGTGTTAGATGCTGACAGCCATCAGACTGTTCAGTGTTTCCTGTCCACACCACCCCGGCCCCAGCTAACAAGGAGTGTGGTGAAGTAGAGCACCTGCACTGCACTGTCGGACTATAGAAACTAACGTTGCGTTCCTATCCTGTTCCACTATACAGTATATGTATATAACAACGGATATATGTTACATACTGTGTGTTGGTACATATCTCTGGACACTATTTCCACAAACATGTTCTGATTTTCCATCTGGAGGTTTTCATTAGGTGGACATCCAGTAATGCACATATCTGAATCTGCATCTTCTGTACATGTTATGTACATCTGTAAAGTAAATATATTTGGAAAGTGTACAGTTTTGTTTAACAGTATCTAAACACCTAAACACTTATGGTATGGTATGGCCCTCTGTATTTATGTATCACATTTTTGCTCATCAGCTATATATGTTTTCATCTTCATGTTTCATGTTTTTCTTCATATTGTCACGTCAAGTCGAATGTATTTGGATAGCCCTTAGTCACGGTTACAATCTGAAAGGGCTTGACAACCTTCACATTATGAAAACAATAAATGACGGCACACAACACTCCCCAACCATGGACCCTCGCAGAGGACAAAGAAAAACTCCCATGAAACCTTTTAGGGAAAATGTAATTGATTGAAATTGAAGACACCTTGGGAGGAGCTTCTCAGAGAGGGTTCCCCCTACCATATTATCACATTCCTCTTATTTGGTACATATGATATTTTTTATATATTTATTTTTTTATTTATATATTTATTTTATGCTATTTTGCTGTAATCTATACTTCCTCACACTTTCATCCAAGCATTTGTTGAAATTGTCCATTGAGTTTCCCTTCTATTTTGCTGCTGTATCCTTTCACTATTTACTTCTGCAGTGGCCCCAATTTCCCCAAAGAGATCATTAAAGTTTCATCATACATTGTCTCATCTTATCTCATGTGTAAGGTAAACACGCTCATTAAGATGGATGTGATCACAGTTGAGCAGCGCTACAGTGGAGGTGACACACCGCAGGCGCACAGTCAGACACAGCACGGGGAAATTAACTCTCCCTCCTGGGAAAGGCTGCTGCAAAAGAAGCTCATGCTCACGCCTTTTCTGGCTAGCCTGAACACACGTGCACACGCCCAGATGCAAACAACTTGCATCTCTTTTTGCATCTCTTTTTAAACTTTTTGCACATCTACAATTGCAAGAACGTATATAAATGATTGGTCACGTGGGATTTCCAATATTTTCCGAAATATTGAAGATTCTTCAGCAGTTTCAGGTGAATAAATGCTTGATTTTAAAGATTGTAAGAGCATCATAAGAGGTGGTGAGTGGATAGCGATGGTGTGAGGGAGCCATCTGTCAACAGGGTTGTCACTCCTCGGTCTCGCCAATTATCCCATAAATGCTCTGTGCTGCCCCCTTGTGGTAAGAGCACCTTACTAACACTAACAGATCAACAGCAATATCATTACTGTACAGCCATCAGCACCGAGCTCAATGGTCTCAGCTCACCAACAGCAACACCGTGAATTTGAGTTTTTGCCCTCTCTCCATTAAAAGCAAGCAAACCAAATAGCCGATCCAGGGTGGAATCAATGGATATTGGAAGAAGCGCTGGGGCTGCTGGGAGTAGACAACCAATAGAAAGCGAACCCTGTGGACTGGGGTGAACTTTCCAAAGATCAACTTGTCATAGTGAGTCAGGAAAGATCCCTGAGGCGAGCCGTGGGTGACAGCTGCTGCTGCTCCACTGGCATAGGTAAATGCCAGCATCCCTGCTCGGATACACTGGCTTGCTGACACACATACACACACACACACACACACACACACACACACACACACACACACACACACACACACACACACACACACACACACACACACACATATGCTGGGACACACCATAACCTGGATAGATACACTGAGCTCATTCACTGTAATTGATGAGCGTTCAAGTAACATAAATAATGGCTCGGTTGTGTGTTTGGTGTTTGGTGTGTTGAGCAGCATTTATGAGGCGATGAAGCAGTGCAGCATGAATCCTGAGTCTTTTGCTTCAAGCACAATAACTCAACCCCGCTTTTTAGATTTCACCAGCCTGCCTTAAGCCAATCTGATGTACGGATGTGCGTTCATCTTATCTTTTCTGGGGGTCCACTGTTGTGCTGTGTGTACTTCTGAAGCGACAAGGCTGATGAAATGAAATGTTGAATAGAAATGTGGGGGATGGATACAGAGGTGGTGTGTTGCTGTTGCTCTTTGCTGGATCCTTTTGATGCCAACACGTGATGTAACCAGAAGAAACACTTGCAGATAGACAAAAAAAACACACACATGCCCACACAGTTACATGCATGTGCGCGCGCACACACACACACACACACACACACACACACACACACACACACAGATATTGATCTCTGTTTGGCAGCTGAGGGTTTTAAGCAGAGTTGAGTGACCCTGTTGATTCAATGCTGATTGGATGCAATGTATTGATCTTGTACATCGATCCTCCTGTCTCTCTCTCTCTCCCTTATTGGTGTGAAATTATTTTCTAGTTTAGACACAAAGCATAGATATCCAATAATATTTCAACAACCATTTCAGCACCATTTTCCTTTTGGTAATTAAACTTTTACTTGATGTGCCAAGCTTCAAACACAGAATATCTGATAAAGGAAACCATCCGATCAAGATCTGTTACAGCCGTCATAAAATCTCTTGTGATGTTTTATTTATCATCCAATTGATTTATTTATTGATGAGCTGTAGTACTAATTAGCACCACTAGGTGTCTCTAGTGTAATAGGGATGTACTGTATGCACAGTAGCCGCAGCAGATCTCAAGGAGAGAGAAGGTAGGAGACTGTTTTTCATTTTCACTTGGGTTGTTCCTACTGTTCGTCCTGTGAATAAGAGGTGACAGCACTGTGGCTGTGGCTGGCCCTGTCACCCGTCAATGCTAGGGTGCCCTAAGCTCATTTCTCTCTCTGTCTCTCTCTCTCTCTCTCTCTCTCTCACACACACACACACACACACACACACACACACACACACACACACACACACGCACACACACCTCCATGCTAAAAGCAGCACCAATACAGCAGCATTAGTCACACTGTCACTATGCAGAGGATTGGGAGAGGCAGCACAGAAGCAAGTTAAGCATGAATATGTGTGTATTATATTGCAATAACAATAACTAGCACGCTTATCACGTGCACACAAGGTTGCGTGCACACACCGAAGTGCACAAACTGGTAGCTACTGTAAAGGCCACAGTTTGTCAGATGGTACGCTTTGGGTCTTGTGACCACATTTTGCAGGAGCTGTTTGTAAAGAGTAAACCTAGACCTTGACATGTACCTGATTGAGAAACACTAAAATACTTCCTGGAAGCTCATAGCCACATTTATTGCGTCAGTAAAAGAAAACATGTGACAGTAAACCCCTTAAGCATGTATACATGTAAGCAGACCGAATTAGCTGCGTCGTAAATACCTTTGAAGTGATTTATGGATTACTGTGTAGTTCGTACCACGACTCCGTTATGTGTATCTTCAGTGTCACGTAAATAGCAGGAGTCTCCTCAGAAATGCTACATGGTATATCACTTACATTTACAACTCTTTAATTCACTCTATACAGATCAATTAAGTTTAGCGTTGCAGCATTTGATTCATCTGCTGCATCGCTGAATCACAAATTATGTGTTAAGCCTTTTGATGAGACATTTCTTTAAGCAGACCACTGATGGTAGGATGATGATGATGATGATGATGATGATAATGATGATGATGCCTAACCATGTATCTTGTCCTGTCTGTCTCCTGCAGTAAAGTGGAGGCCGCAGCTCTTGAGACAGAACTACTGAAGGACTACAGGTTCGGACAACAGCAGCTGATAGAGATTTGGGGACACGCCTGTGCCATCGCCATCACTAAGGTCTGCACACCTTTCCACTCCTGTTCTTCCCTCTCTATCCTCTCTTCATGACACTTTGTTTATGGTTTGGTTGTTTTTTTTAGTTGTTTTTTTAGTGAGTTCTTTCTTTGTCTTTCTCTCTTGCTGTCAGCCCAGCAAAACACAGTGTGATGCAAACTCGCCTCCTTTCCTCTTTTCAACAATCATTCCTTTCAGAGCACTCATCCATCCAACCATCCATCCATCCATCACTCCTTCACAGACACAAATAGCACTATTCCAGTATGTTTTTATTAGGGTCATAATGTTTTGCTTTCATTGTTAAATGGGCCTTCGCTTGGAGGAACTGTCACGCTTAGGGGCCTCGTTTCCTTAGACCATTAAACCAGTGAGCAGTATTTACTGTGATAGATATCTGCTGTGCTTTGTGCAATTCCTTGGCGAGAACCAAGGGCCCATATGTCTGTGTGGGCATGTGTGTGTGTGTGTGTGTGCGTGTGCATGTGTGGTCAGTAGCACACTAGCTGTGTTAGTAATGTCTTGTCTGCTGTTATATTCTGTTCTATTATTTTCTGTTGTGTTGTGTTGTCCCAGCTTTGTTCTGTCATTGCGTTGCAGTGAAATATTCAAGATCTTTAACAACAAATTTATTTGTTAACAGCAACATTCCACAGTGCACTCATTTTATTGATCACTTGAAAATGTCACACCAAGCCGTGAATGATTGTACAAGGGGGCAAACAATCACGGCTGCTTGCACTTTCCCAATTTGCATTATTAACTTATGCACAAAACGTTTGAGCAGAATCTCCCGGCAGCACACCTGAGCTCACTCCGTGGCCCACCAGTGTTCCTCACCGCAACCGGTTCAGAAACACAGCTCTTCTGCTCTGGTGTGGTTGTGGTTGCATTCTGCAGGGCTCTGGACTGTTTCAAGCCCAGAGAGTGTGTCTCATTTGGGGGGCTGTTAGGAACACATGTGGTTCCTCTTGACCAGACCGCTGGCTTGGTTTAACGCCACGCTAGTTTCCTCAGCGGGCCTTCAGTAGACGGTGATGAATAGTAGTCGGAGCTACCAGACACATGAACCCTGCTTTCCTGTCAGGAGGAGAGATGGAAGAGACAGAGACAAAGAGAGAGAGACAGACAGAGAGCAGTGGAGTTTACCAGAAAGAGAGAGAGCAAAAGGAGAATGGGAGAGAATGAAGAAGAAACAGGGGCAGAGTGAGAGAAATAGAAATCGAGCGTCCCGTGAGCTTGCCCTTCAGAAAGAGAAGGGAAGAGAAAGACAGACAGATACAGAGCGAGGGAGGCAAGATAAAGGGAGCGAGACAGACAAATACTGAAGGAAAGAGGGGGAGAGACAAACAGATACAGAGAGAGAGAGAGAGAGAGAGAGTCATAAAAAATACATGGCTCAAAAGACATGCCTGATGAGATTACACTGCCCCAAATATCGCCTTATCAGAGACGTGTATTTCCCAACATTTTGTGATGAAATCAAGAACTGCATTCATGTAACAATGTCTGGAGTAAGAGCAACAAACATGACTATTGACCAGTCCAGGAGAACACAGCTGAAAGGCTTTGTCTCACTGTTTTTGTGTGTGATACAGCCGTGTAAAGTATAAAGTCTCGCCTGCATGTATGAACTTGCTTTTATTATCGATTTTATATTCATTCTTATTAATATCCTTCAGAGATTTGGCAACACAAGGATACTTGCCATGCTAATAAAGCCTTTCTGATTCTGATACTGATAAAAAACAGAAGAAAACAGAAGAAAACAGAGTGACATGGAGAGAAAAATAATGACAAGGGTTAAGACCGCCTGGTAGCATCAGGCACATAGAGGGTCTGTGTGATTCAACCCACCACATCCACTTCCTCTCTATTATCATCAGCCACCACTGGCCCCTTGCCTGGCCCTCCACCACCGGCGGCCCCGACAGCATAGCGTTACTAGACAAACACGGCCTGGACGGCCCAGGACCAGCGCTACCCGCAGCCGCCAGCGGCACGCTACCGGTTACCGGCTACCCGCATGACATCACTGTTATTTAAGGAAAATTACAGTCGAAGGAGATGCAGACAGTCTGATTTCACTGCTGGTCTCTACTGTTGGTTTCCAAATGGACCACACAAAACATGCACGTGCACATGGGGTCACATACACACCAACACACACACACACACACACACACACACACACACACACACACACACACACACACACACACCTCTGGTTGCCAAATAGATTATAGGCTCTCAGAAAGTAATTGAATCCCTCTACTGTTACAAAAACCCCAGCAGCAACAGTCACAGACACACAGGCCAGATTGTGTGTGTGTGTGTGTGTGTGTGTGTGTGTCTATGTGTGTGTGTGTGTGTGTGTGTGTGTGTATTTCTATCGTTCTGATATTGTTTGTAGTGGAGACAGGGAAGTTTCTGCTTCATGCAGCAGTAAGCTGGAGGTTGCTGGAGTCCCTGATTTCCAGTTGGATCTACTAGGGACTCGACTGTGTGTCAGCAGCCTCATAATCAACCGATTGATGGTTCTGCTCCACTCTCTTTGAGGGAGGTAGGGAGGACAGGGGTGTATGTGCCCATTTTTTGTGAGTATGTTTGTGTTTTTAGGATCCTGATAGTATTTTCTCAAGCTCAGTGTGTGTTTCAAGCTGATTGGAGTTGAGAGAACATGTCTCATTACCATACGTTTCAAAGGGGGTATTACCTTAGAGACCTTATTACAATCAAGACAGACACATGTGTGTGTGTGTGTGGGTGAAATTCTAGCACAGCTCTTCATTAGACCCTGCACACGCCCAACCTTTCTCATAATTGCGCCCCCTCGCCAAGTTGTGTCAAAGCCTGCCACTGTCGTTTCCTCCAACTGGGAGTTAGTCAGGAATGCGGCTTGATTGAAAAAACGAAGAAAAGTGAGAGAGTTCGGGTTAATATTACTAAACTAGGATAATATTTTGTGTGTACCCTGTCCTATACCCTGACATCAATGTCAATGTCGAATTTTTATTTATCAATCAATAAATTTGTATTGGGCATTTATCTCCCAAAATTGCCAATATTAGCCAGATAATATAGTCCAGTCCTGATGGCTTTTGGGCGACTCTGTTCAAGAAAGATAACCCTGAGAACCATCACTGTGGCTCAGAGACATGGAGTCACCTCCACATCTGCTGTCCAAGCATTCAAGCATGACTTGTTGAGAGAGAGATAGATTTTTTTTTGCTGTGTCAAGCCTCTGTTGCCACTGAGATTAAAGAAATACTTCAATAGCCATCAGGGTGCTGCCAGAATTGATCCGGCCTGCACCCAATTTAGGTTTTCCAACCAGCGTGTGCAGCTTTAAAATGGAGTCCGCAGCTGCATAAAATGGCACCAACATCGATATCACTGATCCTCCCTAACCTACTGCACATTTAAAGCAGAGATCATCAGACCTAATGGATCTTAGTGTGCGTGCGTGTGTCAAAACGAATCAGAGGGAAGTAGATGAAGCCAGATGAACGAGAGCGAAAGAAAAGCCAGAGTACAAAGGCATGAAGGAGAAAAGATAAGAAGAGACGACACAAAACAAATGTGTCTTGCCTGCAGTCTTCTTTTCAAACGACATGGAGAACAGACTAGAATCCCGTCTACCTCTGTCTCGCCGCTCCAGTTTCCTGCGGCTGTACCGAAGACTCACAGCAGACAGCCGGTCCTATCAGAGACGGCTGGTCAGTAATGGTGGGTCGGAGTAATTAGAGTTAGCATTAGCAGGTCAGTACAGGCAGTTTCACATTAACGCCACACACACACACACACACACACACACTCACATGGTGCCACTATAAATGAGCTCAGTGACAAGTGTCGTTAACATCAGGTTACACAGTGTGAAACACTAAAAACTGCTGAAGACCCTTTACATAAAAAAAGAAGCATGTCAGCATCTTTTACTTTCTTCTTCTACTTCTCTCTCTCTCTGTTTCTGTCTCTCTCATTCTCCCTCTCAGTTGTTCCTTATGCCATCAGCCCTATAGTCCATAACAACCACCGCTCGTCCATCTCATTGAGTCTATGTTGAGCTGTTGTGATTGAGATAGCAGCTACTGTCTGTTCTTGATTCATCGAATGCGCTCTGGGTTTTCTTATACCTAATTACACCGTGTGGAAAATGTCCTATTTCTAGATCTGAAGTTTCTCCTGTTGTGAAAGCTTTAGTGGAAGTAAGTGTGTTTGTGCCCGGTGGCAGACTATTGGTCTATTTCAAACTCATCTCAGAAAATCGGGAGGCGCAGGCGGAGGCAAAGCATCGGCAGTGAATGATTTCATCTCTCCTGTAGAGTCAGCACAAGCAGTCAAGTGTTGAAGTTCCCCCATGTCTACTTTGGAGATAAGTTTGAAATAAGTTTTTTTTCCCCCTGTGCACCGCGGTAATAGCTTATTCCCTCATGGCTCCGAAAATTTGGGGTAATTGGTCTTACGACTGGCGTGTTTCAACACATTTATTGGGCTCTAATTGGAATAAGGAAAGGATTTTCAGTATCTCCCTCCCAGCTGTTCTAGTAATAATGTGACCTTTAGTTAGTCATTATTGTGTAATCTATAACTCTACACAGAAATACTGTGTTAAAAATAAACAAAAAATGTCAGTTAATAATACACACTCTGACATCAAGTCTGTGGAAAATGAAGCCAGACACCTTTGGCTCTTTCATGACTCAGCCTTTACTCAACCATTCACTGACACACACACACACACACACACACACACACACACACACACACACACACACACACACACACACACACACACAGAGCTACTATTTAGGCGTGAGTGATGGAAGATTAGCCATTCAGGTTGACAGTTCTGCAGGCGAATACTTGTCTCATTTACGAAGGTGCAAGCTGATTTACAAGGAGAATGTGCGGCCAGTAAACGGGGGAGATGCCAGTAGCCTCGTGCAGCCGGGGCCTACGTGGAAAGTGTGTTACATATACAGAAGCATCCCACAGCGAGGACGCCGGTATTTTTTCCACTGCTGCCAGGGTTATTTTAATGATATTGGACCTTTCCTCATAGACAGAACAGACAATGGCGCGGCTGCCATTTCCACCCTAGTCTGCCTGGCGTGCTGCAGTCGGCCACCCTGGGTATGATGGAGGGGCACGGGCACAGACTGGATGATCATCACTGAAAAAGAAGGCTCTAAGGGATAAATACTCATGACTATCTTCCCCTCGCTTTTGTCTCACCATTGTTTTCTATCTATAACTTATTCTATTTTCTTCTCTCGTCCATCCCTCTCTCCTATTAATCCTCTCCATCCTCTCTCTCTCTCTCTCTCCCTCTTGTTCTGCCTCTCTCTCTCCAGGCCTATCCTCTCAGCTCCATGGGGAAGAAGCAGCCGACAGTGCTGGTGATCTGTGGTCCAGATCAAAATGGCTCTATTGGCCTGGTGTGTGCCCGACACCTGCGCATATTTGTGAGTAGAACAGTGTTTTTCTTCTTTTTCATGAGATTTCTTCAGACCAGAACCCATAAAGTGATGCATTAAAGTGCAACAGAGCAACGTGGGCCACACTATCATAAAACAGAGTCCATCCTTATCAAACACAATAACAAAACATGAGAGATCAGTTCTAGAGTATGGCCTGGTGCTCGCATAGACGGCCACTTGGACAATATCACAGTAGAAAATCTCGCAAAGTTTAATTTGCGTCCGGACTAACAGGGGATCCCCTATATAGGCCCTCTGTGCTTTACAGAATTTCATTTCAGCTCCTGTAAATATCTCCATGCAGTTATCCCATTACCCTCTCGGCAAGGGCCCTGAGACAGTCATGATATCATGCTATTGTTACTCTCGTTAAAGTCGTCTGCATCTTACGGTTGGCAGCCACGATATGATGTCATGACCAGGATGTCTGCCCTCAAGGCCGCATACGATATGATGTTTCTGACAAAAAACTCTTTTGGGAGGAGCTTCCATCCTTTGCAAATACTACAAATCATAACCCTGACCTGAGAGAGTATCATTTGAGACTTTTCAATGCGTGGTAGGACTGCCTGAGGGAGATGTTGGACGTCTTTGACTTGGAATGGAAAGCATCCATGCGCCCTAACGTATGTGTCTGAGATGCTTGATTTACAGTTCATTGGTTGCTCTGATTCAAACCATGTTAAAGAAAAAACCTGTTTAAGCTGTCTGGCCGCTCTCTGTGGAGTCTCCCTTCCCCTGGTCTCCCTCTCTCTCTCTCTCTCTCTCTCTCTCTCTGTCTCTCTCTCTCTCTCTGTCTAAGGCCAAGGACTAGGCCGGGGGTCAGCTCTTAGGGAGATATATTTTCCATTGGCATTGCAGGAATGTGTAAGGCGCTTCTCCATAACATAGATCCAAAGAATGAATTCCTGACCATTGCATTATGTTGCTGTTGCTCCTCGCTCTTCTTCCCCCCGGACCGATGAACTGTTGTGGTTGTAGAGGTTCTTAAAAGTGACAGCACACTTGCAGTCGGTGGATTGGGACCAAACTTGTATGAGGTTGCCCTACCTAGAAACTATTTACTTTGGACTACAAAACGTAAGAGTATATGCTTTCCATTGGTGCGATGTGATCCCTGTCCGTGCAAAAGTACAGCAGGAAGATATACAAGCAGACACAGACACACACACACACACACACACACACACACACGCCCCTGATCCGGAGCTGCGAATGTGATTAGACAGAGCATAGAAATGAATGATCAGCTGCAGGCTAACGGGCCAGCTTGCTTCTCACGTCACCCCGGGCCATCCGTGTTCACAGAGCTAGCATGTGTCTGCCATGCATTTCTGATTCTCTCCACCGCTAGGTACGCGGAGAAGCATAATATTGCGTATCCGGAATATACAGACGTTCCCCAGCCAAAGCTAATCTTGGATGAGAATGAAAAACGATGCCACTAGTTCCAGTCTATTGTTCGTGGTAGAGCGACTGGACATGTTGCTCTGTGGATACATACTGTATGGAGACGTGTTGCATTTCAAAGGTTAGTCAGGCTGCGAATGGCATGAACCAAATGAACCCCCTCCGTGATCCTGCACTATATTCTTCTACAGTCTTCGGATGCCTTTAAAAACCTCTGTCTCTCGATGGGCTGTGTCTAAAAACAGAATGCTACCGCCACTAGCGCACCGCCGTGCCTCAGGGGGAGGAAGTGTAATCGCGTTAGCTGTGAGCATCAACAGGAAAAAAAAAACCCTGTGACCTATCTTTAACCTGCGCTTGCCTTTCTCTCACGGCTCATTTCTGCTCTGTTCATGCTCAGTGACAATAACAATCATGTCGGGCGCTTCCTCAGGTCCACACGGTTTGTCTCTTGTTGAAGATATAACGGCTGCTGCAGTCAAGGGCATGCCGGCGTCTCCGACGCCCCCGAGGGGGACATACGCACAGTGGACGGCGTTCAGTTCGGCTCTTCACGATGTGTTCTTTGGCGGTCACCGTGGAGATGACGTCAGGTGATCGGTGGCCGTGGAGGTCTGAGTGGTTTAGACTCCCCGAGGAACCAGTATTCTGTCCGGGCTGACAGATCACTTCCTCTGTCAGCCCTCAGCCACATTTTAAAGGATAAACGATATTTTTTATGTGATGTCATTCAAATGGAGTGTAGTAAAAGAGGTGAAACTGGAATTCGCTGTCTGGTATCACTATCTGGTAACAACATCACAAACAACAGACACATTTAGCCAGCAACAATGCTCGATGAATTGGAGTCACTGGACAGATTTTAAGAGACATTGTGTGATCCATTCATTTCACTCTCACACATTTGGTCAACAAGGGATTATTTTTAAAATAAGGAGATTTCATTAATTTGCTGTACCTTCTTTCCAAACAGAATGACAAAACATTCACACTTGCAGGGGGTGCAAGGTTTTAAGATTCATCTCTGTGTCTAAAGGTCATGGATCATGGGTGGTCGTTTAGCATCACACATCACAAGCCACTAAGATTGCAGGTGTCTGGATTTCTACTCTTCTCAGCATCCTGTTTATAGGAGTATTGAGTCAGGGAGCAGGCTGGAGGAAACTGCTAGTGTGGTAATACAAGGTCAACAGTGTTTTCACTTGCAGTGAACTGCAGGCCAAATGTACACTGATGCATCATCCACACTCAATCATGTCAGTGTTTTCTGCAATTGTCTTGCTATTACATAACCTCTTCTCTTTTCTATTTCTGTCTTTTTTCTCTTCTCTTTGTGTTTCTCATTCTCTCTCTCTCTCTCTCTCTCTCGCTCTCTCTCTCTCTCTCTCTCTCACTCTCTCTCTCTCTCTCTCTCTCTGTATTTTTTCTATCGCTCCGTCTCGCTCTCCTCTGCAGGAGTATGAGCCCACCATCTACTACCCGAAGCGCTCCCCTCACAGTCTCCACCAGGATTTCACAGTTCAGTGTGAGAAGATGGACATCCCCTTCCTCTCCTATCTCCCCACAGAGGTCAGCAGCATCAATACAGAATAACATGTTTTGCAAGGGCTTCAGTGCATGCTGCAGAATAAGAAGTTTGAAAAACGAAAAAGCCACATTCATACTAAAATTGTGCTGATAAAATTAGATCTGACTTTTGGCATTGAAATTAAAACAGTTCTATACTAAAACCAATCCAATCCAATCTCAATAAAATAAAGATAATCTGATCAATCGATCATCAATATTTCTAAAATACAGAGACAACAAACATGTTCATTTAGATGAATCTTCTTTCGGTCTTTCATGTTCAGGTGCAGCTGATCAACGATGCCTACAACATAGTGATCGATGCCATCATGGGGCCGGAGGCAGATCCTGCCAATGTTAAGGAACCCTACTCTGGTATTCTGGTCACCCTCAAGCAGGTCAAGATCCCCATTGCTAGCGTGGATGTGCCCTCAGGTAAATGCTCACACTACTAGATGGCCATATCTGGCTTTGGGCTCAGAAACACTACATGATAAATGAGCCTCCAGGCAGCTCCCCAGCAGCTTTGGCGCCCAAGCAGGACTTTTTCCAAATCTGGAGGCACACGTGGGGGATAAATCTTACAGTCAGAATAGTGTGAGCTCATCATACCCCAAATACACTACCCGCTGAGCGTGAGCACAACAAATGTTGATTTGTAGCTGTCACCAACACCAGATAGTGGCTTTTTTCTGCAGCCAAGTTGGTTCTTGATCTTCTTGATGTAATCTACTGTATAACATCCATTTATTGTGTCTTCTATCACACACACACACTCTCTCCACGGCTCATCCTGGAATGCGATTTCCCTAGCAGGTGGCTCATCTGCAAAACATCAAGCTTGCTTTCAACATAAAAGGCAAAAAACATGATGCTCCTCTCTGTCTCCTTTCCTCCATTTGTCTTTCTCTCCCTTCCTTCTGTCTCTCAGGTTGGGATGTAGAAGAGGCGAGTCAGGACGGGATCAACCCAGACGTTCTCATCTCACTCACAGCACCAAAGAAGTGCGCCACCAGTTTCTCGGGGAAGCATTTCTTGGCCGGACGCTTCCTACCTTATGACATCCAGAAGAAATACGAGCTTAACCTCCCAGAGTACCCTGGCACAGACTGTCTTATAGAACTGTAACACAAAAGCACACAGAACACACGCCACTCCTCATTTTGAATGAATATGGTTAATCTTTTCCCATGTTTTGTATTTTATAGATTGTTACTGTGATTTAATGTTAATGTGCTATCTCTCAATTGTGTAGAGCAGGTTGCACCTTGGCCACAATTTCGCTCTGTTAAGTAGAAGGATTATATTTAGAAATCGTGGTTTGAGTCATGTCTTTTATTAAGGGAACGGTTGGAGGAGTTTTCGTGACGGCCTTCTTGTAAATGGTAGCATTATAATATTTTCTCCCCACTCGGCGGAAATGGGTGAATCCTGTTTGGAAGAGGTGTTTTCTATGGTACCAACCATTTGAATGCTATTTTTCAAAAACTTTTTTATGTTCTTATGTTTTATCTCCTAGTGAAGAGTGGTCGAGTCGGAGTAGGATGGTAAATTTTCCATTCTGTGTTTATATCTGTTTGTTTGCACTGCTGCTTTTCTTTTGTTTCTGACAGTCCATTAGCTGATACAGTAGGACCAGACATTTCTCTTTGTCCAATAAAAAGGTCCCACTCAACTGGTGATTCGATTTCTGATGGGTTTTTTTTTCCTTCACATAAATTCTGCGGTACATCTCACAAGGAAGTGCTCGTCATCTCACTACAGGTAGTCAATACGATACTGACATACATCCATACATTCTTCTGGCATGGGGGTTGATAAATATAGTTTATTGGGCTTGAACCCAGGTCACTCTATGAACCGACGCTCTCTCTAACCGCTAGGCCACCTAGCTGTCTCGTATGCACGTCACACGTAACTTCAGATGTGCTTTTAATGCCTCAAATGTGTGCACACCGTTGCTTTTGTTTACTGGTTCCCAACTGGATTTGGTTTGGTAATCAAAGCCATAACCAGGTGTGATAGGGCTGTAATGGAGAGGAAGGTTTCTCATTATCCAGCTAAGAGTTTAAATATGTTTATAATAGGCTCAGTGAGAATGACTGTGAGTGAGGTTGCGGTGCTGTTTGGGTGAGGTAATGTGTATTTATACTAAGTACAGGAGCCTCTTCTGAATACTAATGCCCAGTGTGTGTGTGTGTGTGTGTGTGTGTGTGTGTGTGTGTGTACACATGTGTGAGTGGGTGTAAGAAGTCACTGTAATGGAATGCTGATCCCATTTTTTTTTGCTCAGTGGCGTTAAACCTGTCAGGACCAAACTGACGAGGGGTTATAGCAATACGTCAGAGCACTCAGCGCCCTGCCTTTCATTCCTTTCCAATCCCTTTCAGGAAACGAACACTTGTCACCGTTCATTCATGTGTGCTTTTTGTCACAGGCTGCGAGCAAACGAGCTTCGGGATCGTTGGTGGCCCGGAGAATTGAATGATCACGAGTGACAGCAGTCGTAACCTCCGGAGATATCTACTCCTGCACGGAGGAGAAATGTGTTCAGAGGTGTTTCGGCGGTTCAGTGGCACAGCGTGAAACAGAGAGGCAGGCAGTTTCAGATCCGGGGGGGTTTACTTTGTACAACAGCAGACTTCACTCTCAAAGCTTAAAATGTATGAATGTTTGCACAAAACATACATTTCTTTTTTTTTTTTTTTTAATAATTATTTTTTATTTACTTCATACACACACGTATCCATACACAAACACACATTCATACATACACTGTAACTGACAATACAACACTCACAACAATAATAATAACAACAATAAAAATAACAATAATGATATGGGAAACAAACAAACTAACCAACATTTTTGTTAGCATGAGTACAGTAGATGTTATTTTCAAGAGGTGGATTCAGTCTGCAAATTCATTCTTTAGTCCTCTTTAGTTGCGTCTCGGTGAATGTGGCACAGTGGGATTTTTGAAAGAGCTCAGTGGAATTACTGTAACGTGTTTAATTTTGAAAGGATTTTACAAGCATCTTTTCTAAATTGCAATGCTTCAGACACTGCAAATGAGCCTCTGTGCATTGCACCTCATAAGCATGTCTCGTGTCTGTGTTTTGAAGAGTTTTTCCTGAATGGCATGCCATATGACGCCACTTCCCACTCTTTGGCAGCGCATCGCCCCGCAATCAGCGATTGTTAAAAAGTTACAAAACTGAACCAGAAGTCGAAAACAGGGGGAGCGCAGCATCTGGCACGGCCCTACGCCTGGGAGAGACAGGTATAAGGGAGAGGGAGAGACAGAGAGTGAGACAGAGAGACAGGCAGGAAGTGAGAGAGGAGGGAGGCACTGGGTCAGAGTCAGGGCCAAGTGACGGAACAAGGACGTGACATTTTATGAGCGAGCTTGAGACTCTGAGGACGATTAGGAAAGTCTCTCATATTTAGCAGAGATAGAAAACGTCACCGTACCCTTGGGTGATTATGATGAATGGCATGACAAAAAAATAATTTATGTCCTCTCTCTAACCGGTTTCATATCTTTGAAACTCTCAAAAAACTAGTACCATCCCAAATACCACGGCCAACGGGATCGGGTCTTGTCAAAGTAGATTAGGTTTCTGAGGAGTAGTGGAAAAGGGCTGCCACAGTTCATGTGCTTTTGATAATGTGTAGCTCCTACTGATCCATCATTTCGACACTCAGCATCCTGAAGTATCCAAAAGCATGCGCACAGGCACACAGATAGACACACACACACACACACACACACACACACACACACACACACACACCTGTTCTGACGGGAAAACAGTATTGAGGGGAAAGAATTCAAATATATTTGTAAAGAAGTTATGAAATCTTCCCTGGTGGAACGACTGGAAAACAGCCTGTTATTTGAAGTAATATCACTAACACACACCCGCCCCTACCAATACTCACACACACTTTCCTTTCCTCCGTCTCTCTCTCTCTCTCTCTCTCTCTCTCTCTCTCTCTCTCCCCCCTCTGTGTTTTTCTCTCTACCCCACCATACCATTACCTTTTGTTGGAAGCTGATATGGGGGGACCCAGATGTTACACTGCGTTGGCCAATGGCGAGCAGAGAGGGGCTGGATTGGTGTGGACTCACGATGCCCCTTCTTTTAAAACTCCTGTGCTCCCTGTCCAACTCAACTTCTCTCGTATGAGTGAGACCAGCGACAGGGTTCTCCTCTCCTCTCCCAGCAGCAGCATCACTCACACCTGAGAACCCCATGAGACGACTTCGCCTACTCTGAGTACCTGCAAGCCGAAGACTCATTCTCCAGTTTACATCTATACCATAGAGGACCAGACAAAAAAAGAGAGATCATCTGTTTGTGATTGAAAGAGTGCCACCATGTGGGAATTAACTAAGATGGCACTTATGCTGTCTTTCCTGGCTTCAGTGGCTGTGGCCCAAGGTAAGTGAAGATAGTGCTTGACTGTTGTTCAACTGTTGTTATTGCTGATTTCAAAAGTTCAACATGCATAAAAAGTTAATACAAATCTGTAGAATTGCCAACAAAAATATCCCCATGACTAACAATTATTTTATGCCTCTGAAAGCAATATCTGCATTCAATTTTTTCAATTTTCTTTTCAATTTTCTACCTTGTCAATTCTCATAATAAGGGCCGCGGTATGACCACCCACACATGTACACCATTAGTGACATAACTGCAGACTTTTCAAAGTTGGTGACGTTTCCCAGAGGATGTCAGTGTAGGACTGGTGGAGGACCCTGGGGAACTGTCTGGTGGTGAGCTCATATGATAAGGGTGGTAAATGTGTGTGTGTGTGTGTGTGTGTGTGTGTGTGTGTGTGTGTGTGTGCGCGCTGGTTCATAGACCACCACAGTAGTTGCTAATCCCTCATGTTAAGTCATCAGCAGGTTCCACTTCCAGGCTAATCAACAGCACATGGTTACAGAGGACTGCAGTTTAAAAGCTCCTGGGTCATAGTGATTACTTGCTGTCTGCCTGTGTGTGTCGCCTAAGGGTGCACTGTTCCTCTTTCTAATCACTTTCTAAACTGCTTTTTGTGCTGCTAATGGAAAGCGTGTCGATGACAGGCTGCAGTAGCTGCCGTTATCAGAAAACAGTAAGGCTGCGTATGTTCAACTCTCAATATTAAGCAGAAACTTCCCTCAGCACAGCCAGCATGCTCCCACGCACAGCTATTACAACTTTTCTGCAATACTTTCTACTTCTTAAGGTTGTTGTGGGAGTTTTCCATCTCCAGAGAGGGTCTAAAGTTACTGTTTATCGTATTTTTTTTTTGCCGTATTTCATTTCTTCTTAGTTTTTTTCATGAATTGTTTTCATAACAATGAATATAGACTCTAACTGGGCTGTACAAATAAACTTGACTTTCTCCATTTTCATTCTGGTTGTTGTTGTTGTGGTAAACTGTCAGCTACCTATGTAGCATGACTACCCTGCCTAATACGTTGAACTGTTTTCAACTTGAGAAAGCCCTCCACTCTGCCTGAAAGAAGCTGGGAGCAGCGCTTTTTCCAAAGCTGTCTTAAGGCTGATCCCCATTCAATTAAATCTAAAAACAGAGCTGGCAGTTTGAAATGAGCAGAATAGTGTGAATACACCCTAATACCTCTCCATATCCTGTTGGACTCAGAGGCCTGCAGACAGTGCAACAGATGTCTTACCGGGGCTGTTCACTGATGAGTATATCATAAGATGGATAGACGTTTTGCTGTGTGTGTAAGGAAAGCCAGCTTAGCACTGACTCTCACTACTATACAGTATTATACAGTACTATACAGCCGAGACACACTAAAATTAATTGTAAAAATTAACATTTTGTGACGCACTCCATCAGCAGTGCAACCACACCTTACAGTAATGTGTCCCTATTTCACCTTCGAGCCCAGCAGTCCCCGAGATATAAAATCCAGGTCACCTAGGAAACTGGCAATCATTACAAACCAAGTGGCCCACTTTCCCTCCTGCTGGGGTTGTGCTCAGTTGAATGAGAGGAAGGAATAAAAGCAGGGAGAAAGAGCACAGGTGAAATTACTTTACCTTCCTTTTTCCCCTGTCCAGTCTGCCAATATGTCACTCTTTCCCTTTTCCTTTTTTGATTACCCTCCCTCATCCCCTTGCTGCATTCTGTCCATCGCTGCGTAATAATATTTCTTTCTGCCCCGTCTGTCTGTTTGTTTCCGTTTCCCCTCTCTATCTCGCTCTTCCAATAACTTCCCCTGTAAGTATTTTCTCTTTCCTCCACTCTTCCCTCACTCCGTCAAACTCCTTGTTTCCCCTTTCTACACCTCTTTTTCTCTCCCCCACTCCATCAAACTCCCTGTTTCCCCTTTCTCCACCTCTTTCTCTCCCCCCCCCCCCACTCCATCAAACTCTCTCTTCGCCTTGTTCTCCATCACTCTCTCCATCCCCCTCAGAGCTTACAGATTTATGAGCTGTTTTCCTATTTGAAGGTGGCAGCTGTTGCCGAATGCCCCGTGCAACTGAGATGGGAACACTGAGGCATTGCCACTGCTCAGCCTAAGTCCTGCTCCTAGCTCCAGTGCTGTTTCAACCTGAGCTGTAGTACTATAGCAGGTCAATACCAGTACCAGTGGACAATCAACTGGTGCCACTGGGGACAATTAATTTAGGTTTTCCTCTAGTTTAAAGACACTTTGCCGCCACTGATACGGATGTTTCTTCTTTTCTATTGTTCCAAAGCCATTGTTGTATAATTGCCAGGCAGTTAGACAGGAGCTCAGTCAGTCAGTCAGTCAGTCAGTCAGTCAGAAGGATCCAGCTAAACTACACTAAGCCATGTAAATTTAAAGTGTTCAAAAAAGCTCTCTGTCCACACTAGACCACCAAAAACGCAAGCGAGCAAGTCTCCGTTTTCGCCATCCACACTACAATGGGCCGGCTGGTGTTTTCAAATTCATCCACCTGGGGTAGCGTTTTTGAAAAGCTCCGTTTTTTTTGGGGGGGGGGGGGGGGGGGGGACGCCGCTGTAGTGTGGACGGGAGGCCAAAACAGAGAGATGATGCGTTTTCAAATTGAAACGGCTTCATGTGGACGTAGCCTGAGTTCTCCAGATGCTGACCACAGTCTGGTCCAGTTGCTCCATACAGGCCCGTCTAGCCTGCTGACTTTAATGACTGAGACAGGGATTAATAAGAATCAAAGTAAAAGGCCCAAATTCCTATAAATGACAACATCAGGGCAAATTACATTTTTCTCTTCTCTCTCTGTTCTGTGCATGTGTGTGTGTGTCTGTGTGTGTGTGTGCATATGTATGTGGATGTGTGAGAAGAAAATGAATACCGTTATTTAGTGTAAGGCTACTTTTTGATCAGCTGCTTTGAGTTGGACTATTTCGAGCTCCTGGCTCTGCACCTTTGCAAAGGTGCAGAAGTTCAAGCAAGGATTTCCAGACGTTTTAATGGGGAAATTCTGCGACGCCCGGTTGGATGAATGAGGAAATGCAGTGTGGTGTAGAAACCTTCTGTTGAGAACACAAAGTCACTGTTATACTTACTGCAAATTGCATTGTGGGTACAGTGCCACAGATGCTCTAGGTCTAGGTCTAGCAATGCTTTTTTTTTTTTAGATGTAAGAGATGAAGAGCTATGATGAAGAGAGAGAGAGAGAGAGAGAGAGAGAGAGAGAGAGAGAGAGAGAGAGAGAGAGAGAGTCCTTTGCAATAGCAACTAAGAAGCTAGCCAAACACATAAAACAGGTTCCACATGACTATATGCACACACTCGCGCGCGCGCGCGCACACACACACACACACACACACACACACACACACACACACACACACACACACACACGCACACACACACACACGCACACACTCATTCATTAATTCATATGAGAGGATCAGAATTTAGTTTTCATCCCTCCATAAATCCTGCCATAAATAGAATGCCTCTGATTGAGAACAAATACCTCCTTATTACCTACATTTCAATAGGGCTAGACTTCTGTGACAGATGTTTCCAGTTGCACTAACACTTCACAGCAGACTCCTGCTATTGCACTTAAGTACAGGGCCGGGGCATGGCAATATAAACCGCATCAACAAATACAACCTTGCTCTCTTAGCGAGCCTCACTTTGTCCAATATGTTAAATAACATGGGATTAATTCACATTTTCTCCTTCTTGTAAGGATTTAGAATTTGTAAACAGATCCAAGGCCTGTCTTTCTGCCAACGTACATCTGAAAACAACTATACCTCTCTAATCTGGCTGAAACCATTCTGGGTGCAACTTCATAAAGTTCTGCTTTTTCCCCCTTCTGCAGCTTTTTATTAGCCTCTGGCAAAGGCAACGTGTGCATACTTGGAAAACTCCCGCTCTGCTTAGAAAGTGACGGAGAGAGAGAGAGAGAGAGAAGAGCGAGAGCGAGAGAGAGAGAGAGAAATACTGCCCTTTGCAAAGGGCACTGGTGATTATTAATAGATGATTTGCCTTTGTGTAGCCTGACTGTAACTCAAGTACACAAACTATTTCAGAAGTAACTGTGACTGTGACGTAAATCTTAAAATCCAAACCTACACCTTGAAAAGCATTGTACCTAAAATAAGGACTGCAGTTGTCACAACACTATCAGGTGCAAACTCAGGATGATGCCAGACAACGCCTGCAGTGTGGGATAAATACCGATCCAAAGGTGAGATTTCAAACCATGTTATTGGCACAGCCTGCTGCTTAGGTTTCTAAGAGGCCCGACCATGCCATATGGTATAGTATGTGGAACCTCACTGTTAACAAGCCCAGAGATGCAGTTAGCTCTTGTTGCTAATGTATTGTGTCCATTGCCTCGGCTATATTTTGCTCCTTTACAGTATCTTGTTACCCTGCCTGTGGTTTATGAGAGGTCAAGGGCCGGCTAAGGATTTATTGTAACCCCTGTGTGCGTGGCTTCATGTCAAAGGTGAAACTGTGCTAGAAAAGCAATATCTTTTGTATTAAAAGGACATGCATTCCACTATCCCTCGCAATTCCACTAGATTTCCAGATAATAGATATTCCAAACAAAATATATACAGGGAAGAGCAGAGAGAAACGTGTGACAGCAAAGCACAAGGACAATTTAAACCCATGCAGGCTGAGCACACACACTGTTTCCCTCACAAGTACACCAATCTGCTGAAGCAGCAGGGCACCTCGAGATTGATTCGTCTCAACAAGGAAGAGGAAATTATAAAGTTTTAACCTTGAAAAAAGTGTGCTTGAACTTGCTTCTTGATGAGATAGATTCACTCACATACCGGCTGCATGAAGAAGTGCACAATAAAATCTGTTGTAAGTGTTAACATGCCACTCAAAAGAACAATAAGTTCTGTACCAGGGGAACCAGGCCAGTTCAGTTCAACTGTAGTTGATTTAGGTTCCTTTATTAACCTTCTAATACAATTAGTCACCTCGTAAACGACCCCAATAATCTTTTACTGTATTGTTTTCATTATCAAACATCTTGAAGCGATAATCACGTCAAGCGGCACTGCAGGGAAATCCCCAGTCCTTTGTCTTGGTGTGAGGGTGTAAGAATTGTTACGTACCAAGACTAGAAAACTAAAAACTGTTTTATGATTCCTTTAAAAACAACTGGATGCAGGTCAGAGCAGGCGCTGCAATGTAATCAGCCACAACAAGCCTGCAGCAGGTCCAGCGGCTCTGGAGTGATTGGGAGCCTCTTGGCGTTGGATGCTAATCAGATCAATGTTAATTACAGTAAGTGGCACAGCAGGTTGTTTGTGTCCTAACTGGAGATGCTTTCTTTAAATAAACTTTCTTCTCATCGTGTTCATGAGAAAAATGAACAAAAAAAAAATTCTGTGAGCTGTAAGCGATCAACGATTTAGTATGTTATGAGCAGGAACATTCAATAGTGTTGTAGAAAAGACTTTATTTTAATTGTTTGTAAAATGCATCAACAGGGAAACAATACTGAGGAGACAAAAGGAGAAAGGGGCAAAAACTATCTGGTTGATTTATACTGGAAGAGCCACATCTGCCCAGCAGAACCAGCATGGAAACATTTGTTTCTATTTATGCAGCCATTCCAGTGTATCACAGAGCAAGCTGATATGAAAAGCTATCAATGGTTTTTGGGTCCAGGGGCATAAAAAAACCCACCATGAAGCTCAGCTGATTGTTGGGTCAGCCTGTAACTAAAACGTATGTAACACATTGTTTAGTCTGTCTCTGTTCCGTTGGGCAGCCATCCTGCTTTGCAGAACCTATCAGAGAGTTAAGGATCGGAAAGAAATATGTTGGCGTTACAAGAAAGAGTAGCAGTGAGCAATAAAACCAGCGGAGACTGGGATCGATGCTTGGCTCTGCTCTCGATGTCTCTGGTCATAAACTCAGTGGTGTCCCTCCTAAAGTACTAAGTGCTCACACAGACATACGCACACACACACACACACACACACACACACACACACACACACACACACACACACACACACACACACACACACACACACACACACATATAGAGAGAGTTTGTTTCTGTCATGGACTGTGATGTTTATTTTTTCTGCACTGCCCAATTTCAACTCCAAGTTGAAATGTCAAGCAAACAGCAAGAGTTGGTACTGTAGGAAAGTTTTTCATTATACATCAAAGCAGGAGAGAAAATGTGTCATAGTGCATGCCTCATAAATCGAAGAGTTGAGTGTCAGTGTAAATATCTTTCTCAGTCCAATAAGGCCGTGGTTGCTCTATTTGTAGCTTTGCTGTCGTGCTGACACTTTTTAAAGTGGCGGGCGCTGCTTGCCCTTTGGTGCCTGGCACAGCCTCGCATGGGGAGCGTATGTAGTCATAGTGAACGGCTGCCATGCAGCGTGCCTAGTGACAAGATCAGACAGAGAGAGTGTAAAGCGCAGAGAGAGGCAGAGAGAGGAGAGGACAGATGGACGGGAGGCAGATGGCAGGAATGATGATCTGCTGTTATCAAAGTGTTGCGACAGACAGCACGGGCCGCTGAGATGGACATGCAATGACTCACTGATACATCCACGCTGTGTGTGTGTGTGTGTGTGTGTAGGTGTGTGTGCATGTGTGTGTGCATGTGTGTATGTGTTAAAACGAACAAAAAATGTTATGTGCAAGAAATGGATCTGTAAGTTCCATGTAAGCGCGTGTGTGTAGGTGTGTGTGTTTGTGCATGTGTGTATGTGTTAAAATTATCAAAAATTCAAATGGGCAAGAAATGGATGTGTGTGTGTGTGTGTGTATGTGTGTGTGTGTGCTGTGCTCTCTGAGAGGAGATGCAGCAGGCTGAAGTGAAGGTTTGGCTGTGTTTGCTGGCTCAGCCACTGGTTAACAGATGACTCTGCATGCACTGATTTGTCTCAGCTGGGGCTTGATTAGCGCCCTCGATCCGCTTGTTGGCGGATTCAAGAGGAGGAAGAAGGACGGGAGGGGGAGAAGCAGGGAGAGGACGACGAGGTGAAGGATGAAAAGGAGTATGACAATTCGCGTGGAGGAGAGTGTGCTACGGGGGGAGAAGGGAGGGGACGATGTGAGAGGAAGAGGAGGGGGAGTCGAAGAAGCAAGAGGAGTAGCAGACGGGGGGGGGGGAAGGAGAGGGGGAGAGATGGGAAAGGAGCAAGAAGAGGGAGGAGGAACAGGAGATGGAGGAGGAGGAACAGGAGATGGAGGAGGAGGAGGAGAAGTATGTGAGTGAGATGAATGAAAGCATGCAAGAGGAGGAAGGTGTCGTGTAAAAGAAAAGGATGGAGGAGGGTAGTGTGGTCATTGGGACAGGATGTGACTCCTTTGACACGACATAAAGAAACTAGAAGTACAGATCTATACTCTTTGTGTGTCTCTCTCTCTCCCTCTCCATTTCTTCATCCTCTCTTTTTATGGAAGTCTGACCTTGGCTCAGTGATGGTTTCAGCACAAATGAACAGTGCATAAAAAAAGGATAGAAGGCCGAAGGAAAAAACAGAGGGAGATTAAAAAAGGATGGAGAGAATAAAGAGTAAAGCATGGAGGAAAAAAACAAACGTCAGCAGTACTTTTCCACTTTTCCAATCTCATTCCAAGTCTTTGTAATGAGATTGTCTCACTTTCAGGCTGAAAGTGTGTGTGTGTGTGTGTGTGTGTGTGTGTGTGTGTGTGTGTGCTGGGATCAAGTGTCAACAACTGTTTGCATCAGCCTCAAGTGCACAAGCGTACACACACTCATGGATGCATAAATGGACCAATATCAGGATACATGCACACACATTTAGACAAAGCTGTGGTACATGCTGCTGCAGACGGCCTACTCAGACACCAAACATAAACATCACTAATACATCTAATAAATCTAATACAACGATATCATTGTTAGATCAATTGAACTGAAAGTCTCAAAATCAAGAAATAGACTAGAAATAGCAGAAATAGATTCAGGGATATTGACCAGGATGGACTGTGACGGTGTCGCCTCTGTTTTCCACCCCCTGATGTTTCCCCTCCTGATGTTTCCCTCCCTGCTTACAGGACCTTTCTGGAACAGGACCGGGAGTCAGACAGACAGGAGCGGGAAAGTGGCCCACAACACATTGACAGACACACAAACTACAGGTATTGTATCAGCTGACTGAACTGTGACATTTATACTGATTCACCTATTCACTGGTTCACTATAATGTAATCTATAACGTGTATGTGGCCGTACAGGTTCACACAGAGACGCACCATCATTATTGAAACCATTCAGCATCAGCGTGAGGCGCAAACCCACAACAGTATGGAAGAGAGCCCGATGGCTGTCGGAAAAACAGATGATATTTTAGTATTGGATTAACTTGAAGTTGACTATATCACAAGACCTGGCCTAATTCTAACTGAGTTTCCTTATGGATTATTTGGAGCCACTTCCTCAGAACAGAGAAGGTAGCGTGTATTAAATCAGTGAATGTGGAAACATTTAATTTAGCTGAGAGCTGTTCAACCTGATTGATTATTCATTGCATCCTGTCATAGTTAACATCAGCGCCAACGCACACTGTGATGCAGCCACAGGCAAAGGGAATTACAGTGAATTATTTCTATCATTTTGGGGTTGAAAGGGTTGAATGGGCTTTTGATGATTTAACAACTTTTTAATTGAACAAGGAGCAACAGTATTAGTTTGTATCCAGAGCGCCGTCTTCAGCACATATCCTTGAAAGAGTGCCCTCCATGCATCACCTCAGACCCCCCAAGGGCATTGTTAGGATGAAGAAATGCATGACTCAGTGAAAGAAAGATACTCCATCAGCATTGTGCTAACACATTGCTATTTCCTCACATCCCTCGCTTGGAACCGCTGTGAGTTCAGAACATGTGGCAGACAAAACGCGAGACAGACAGTGTGCCTCATCAGTCCGGCCAGGGGGTATGGAAAGAACCTGGACAACGCAGCCCTCCCCGGGGTGTATGAACTCAGCCTCAAATGCCAGTAGCAGACCTGTTAAACTTTGTAACCCTTCCCCCGTTCTTCCTCGATTTTCTTCTATCCATGTAAGAGCAACCACAGACCCTTTCCCCCTTCTTTCACTCTTGTTTCACCCTCCCGTCGTTCTGAGTCCCGAGCCGTGTTTTTCTTTTCTTCTCTTCTTCTCCTCTAATAATCCCCCTACCCTTGTGGTTTTCACCCACGTCTACCCTCCATGTTCCTCCAGGCGTGACGGAGTGGACGTCCTGGTTCAACATCGACCATCCCGGGGGGAACGGAGACTACGAGCGTCTGGAGGCCATCCGTTTCTACTACAGAGAGAGAGTTTGTGCCCGGCCCACCGCCATGGAGGCTCGCACTACTGACTGGGTGGAAGCGGCGGAGACCGGGGAAGTGGTCCACTCCAGCCTGGAGAAGGGCTTCTGGTGCATCAACAAGGAGCAGCCCTACGGTCGCATCTGCTCCAACTACCACGTCCGCTTCCAGTGTCCCCCAGGTAGCTCTGATGAAAGGCTGCTCAGTTGCACAAGTTGTCACTTCACGATATCGAAATGCAATCAAGCACGTTTTCCTTCTGTGAAATGAATCTGCTCATCAACAAGGGCCCGTTAAGGACTCCTTCGTGTCTGCTCAGGTTGTCATGCTCTGCTGTTCATTGTGTTGTGTTCAGTCCAGGCCTATTGGAGTGACTGGGGTGAGTGGGGTCCCTGTTCGACCGCGGTTTGTAACGACGTCGGCATCCAGGTCCGCCAGAGGACATGTGTGAACATCCAGCCTCTACCCCTCCTGTTGGTCCCGGCATGCCAGGGGCACCATTCAGAGAGGAGGGAGTGTGGCACCCCTCCGTGCACAGGTGAAGAGCCGAGATCACATGGCATGTAACATGTGCCGGCTTCAGGGGTGTTGTTCTGTAGCTCTGACAGCTGGTGTAGCACTGACGTTACTCTGTAGAATTGAATATCCTTATTTGCTTCAATAGATCAGATATATTGAATGAGTTTTTTGCAGAAAACCTCCTGCTGAGACTGGTTTCTCAGTTTCGCTCAGCAGTGACAGCACCTTTGTTACAACATCAAACAGCCTGTCACGGTCATCATCATATTAGGACAATCGGAGTAATTTATCCACGGTCAAAAGGTCTGTCATGGAAACACCAGGACCCCATTAACTATTCTTTTGTTAAAAAAATTCAAAAAGCGCTCGCTGGAGAAACAAGCCACCGGCAGGTGTGTAGAATTTCTAAACGTTTCTCTTTTCTTCTGTGAGCTTCATCCAATTATCTGTCATTCTCATTGACTACATTTGATGTGAGTAGAGCTCTGCGGCCTTTGATCAATGCAGGGCTGTCACCTACACCTCTCGCTGCCACGGAGGAACTAGTTACACACCTGTCTCCGGCCAGACACGTAATGCGATTTACTTTTATGCCGGCAACAATTTTTGTCAGAGTAAGTGTTTTTCATTTCTTTCTAATCTTTATATTGTTTTGGAATGACAATGTTCGTATTGTCCATCTCCTGTGTGATTAGCCAAATGGAGTCCATGGGGTCGTTGGGGGACTTGCACAGTGACCTGTGGCGGAGGTCGTAGGATTAGGAGGAGGACCTGTGTGAGGACCGCGGTGACAGTGCAGTGTGTTGGACGACCTGTGGAAATACAGAAATGTGGGAAGAGCCCATGCCCAGGTACAGCAGGAGGCAACCAAGATGAAGGGCACTGACGATACGAAGTGAATTCAAATTGACGTTGAAAGTAAATAACACGTAATAAAACTTTCTCTGTATCTGTGTCTTTATCTGCCTGTGTTCAAGTCTCTCTCTCCCTTTCTCTCTCTCTCTCTCTCACATGAAGCCAAATGTCAGCGCGTGTGCACCGAGGGCCACCCCAATGAGGACTGCAGCCGTTGTGTGTGTGGCGGCCACATGCTGCGGGGAGAAGTCTACACTGTGACTGGCGTTCCTGTGGCGGGAGCCAGGGTGGCGCTGGCCAGCCAGCCCAAGGTCATCCGTGCCCGTACGGACGTCAAGGGCCAGTTCAGGCTCCTGGGGGTCTGCTCCTCCAGCGCAACCCTGCTCTCCATCAGGAAGGAGAAGTTCGCCCCCGCCGCCATCTCCACATCCAGTAATACCACGGGGTTATCCTGGGTACGGGCTGTCCTCAAGTCAGTTGGTGAGTCTGAAGGAGAACAAAAGAGCATGAACCTCAGATTAAGTTCTGTAGAGCATTAAGACAGATAAGTAAATACATTAGTGTGAAGTTGTTTTCAGTTGAGGTAAAAACGATATAGTTTAATTGGTAATTTATTTCATTATCTGTACAGTATGTTACTTATAATGTCAACAATATGTTCCTAGTGTCCTGATGATCATTCACATGGTCCTCCAGAGCCAGGAAGACATCCAATCATATCATCCAATCATCTCTAGTGGGGACAGTGGGAAACAAAATGACACAAAAACAACCTAGAAAGACACTGAAAGGCCTATTGTTTCCGCTCCAGACTACATCATGATGGTTTGAAAATAATTGGATGTCTCACTGGCCCTGGAGGACCATGTTCATGATCATCAGGATACTCTCATAGGAGCTGCTGACATTACACACACTCAGTAATATGGAGCCCAAATAAACACTGGGGTTTTCACCTATGCCACATTTGAAAGTAATTCCCTAACCAATAATCTTTCACAAGCATAAAGTTTAAAGTGTAAGGCTTGACTGAGTTTTATGGGGTCTGCAGACCCTGTGGTACCGTTCACAGCAGTCTGAGTTGGGTCTCCTGTTTTCTACAGAAAAGCCATACATTGTGAAGCACCCTGAGGACAAAGTGCGTTACGAGGGAGGGCGTGTGCTGTTGTGCTGCAAGGCGACAGGATCACCAACACCAGACAAATATTACTGGTAACGTAGCTTTTTAGGGTCGCAGGACACAAAATCTCACATAAGATCCGAGACATACTTCAGAGATGGGCAGTCATTTTATTAAAGGTGTTTGTATTTGGCTGGAGTAAAAAAAAATCTGATGTAATTTGCAACTATAAATGTTTGCAAGCATTAAACTTAATCTACAGTTATTTCTGAAATAAAATAGCCACTATCATATTCAGATTTCATGCACTTTATTTTGGATAATGGTTAGTTGAATTTAAAAAAATATATATATATATATATATATTATTTTAATTGAATTCTGGTCTATCTCGCAATTTATTTTGATACATTTGATGAGCAAGTATTTGCAATTTGTAAGTCCATTTGTCCATTTCTGCTAACATTATAAATGACAGCTGAGGAAAAGTTGCGGACCAAAAGTTTGGACCCGAGTTGAGCTATGAGTGTGTGTGTGTGTGTGTGTGTGTGTGTGTGTGTGTGTGTGTGTGTGTGTGTGTGTGTGTGTGTGTGTGTGTGTGGAGAAGCTGTTTCACATGTTTCGATGTCTCCTTGATTGAAGTCTGCTGTTAAACAGGACTCAGACAAGCTCTGGTCTCTCTCTCTCTCTTTGTCTCTGTTTCTTCCAGGTACCACAATGGGACTCTGCTGGACAGGAAAGTGTTTAAGTACGAAGAGGATCTTGTACTGAGAGACCTGCAGCCTGTGCAGTCAGGACATTACCACTGCAAAGCCAGCAGCCCCGCGGGCAGCATCAAGTCATCTCCCGCCTTCCTTACTGTTGTTGGTATGTAGAGTACAGAGTCTCATACTAAGCTAATGTAGTTCTGTTAGTGAACTCAGTTAGGTTAAGGATGTGTAAACAGTAGACCCAATGATCTGTCTTCTGCTTTCATTTGGTCTAAGTTGGGAGTTCTCAGAGTTGATAAGACATGAAAACTCTTCCAGTATATACACTGGTAAGTCATGTACCATATTCTGCCATCAGGGTCAGTAATAAATCATGGCAATAAAAGGCGACACACAGGGGCTGCAGCTCACAGGGGCTCTGTGGTTGTTATCGTAATGTATTCAACAATGATATATTTAGTGGAAATCCTACACAGGTTAACTTTGAAGTGAAACCACTGACAAAAAAGCAAACAGACACAATGAATTTTCTAATATAAAATGCAGCTGCCGTAGAGATTGAATATACACTTTCACAGGAATGCCAGCACTAAGCTCCAACCAAGTGATCCATGACAGCCATAAGTCTATACGTTTGACAGGATTCAAACACCACACGGTGGTGGTGTTTGAAAAGTCAGCTAATGGAAAAAAGTCAGCTAATGGACTATCTGTTTCATTTACTGAAAGGAGGATAGGAACATAACATATCTGGGCTCCCAGAGTCTGGCTGCATGTGGAGCAGTATGTTTTTATGATGTTTATATTGGTTGAAACTACTCCTTTCTAAACACAGATTCTTTACTGTGAGAGATGGCCCCGGACACTGTAAAACCCCAAACCAAACCTCTCCAGAACTCCCTGTATTGAAGTGAAATCCAAGATTGTCAATAAATTCTGTTCCCTTTTCTTCCTCTCTCCTGGTCGACGGTCAGACAAGTAAGCATTTCCATATCCGCGTGGGAGAGATACGCATTGCTTATATCCCCCAGGTGCTTGTTAGCCAAGATACAGATTTAAAAAAGGGTTTGCATGGGAGTGTGCTAAAGCAATCAACCAGGCTTCTTCAGAAACCCCCCCCCCCCCCCGCCACCTGGGTCATTATAGCATGAGATATCGCCCCCTATGAATAGTACAACACCGCCTGGGCCTCAGAGCAGGATGACAAACTTGCCTTGTTCCTTGGGCCCGGTGTGATTTCTTTTCACACTTTACATTTTACTCAAGTATTCAGCTTAATTAGATTTCCCATGACAGCTTGTTAACTCCTGTTCATTCAGATGACTTGAAGCTAAATGTTGTATACGCAAAGGAAATTCAAGGTAGTCTCGGTGAAGCCTCGCTGTGCAATAATGATATTTCTTGCAAATCAGACGGCTCCATCTGTCTGCAATTATCGACCTATTTGGGAGATGGGGAGTTTAACAAGAATACTGGACTGTAAACCCAAGCATGATATCATGCACATTAATTATTTTGCCAATGTCTGGGGTGAACAATAATTTGTTCTTCCCAGTTCTGGATCATTAGTAAATAAATCTTCAACTTCATGTCTAATTGCATCATGTCTCGCAGTCCAACTTGGACAATCATAGGTATTCTCAGGCCACGCAGACATTGTATGTGTGTGTGTGTGTGTGTGTGTGTGTGTGTGTGTGTGTGTGTGTGTGTGCATGCAAAAGAGAAAGTGAAAGACAGGGAAAAGTTCAGGGAAACAACATTTTATTAAATTTTTTACAAATAGTAAAACAGTTTACAAGTTGCTGTTTATTATGTATACTTGTTATCGTGCACTGTAGCATGTGTTTTTATATTTAAAATCTAATCGGCTTGAACGGTTTTCAGGAACACTTGGGGAGTCTGAAGTTGGACTTTTCAAATCATTGTATGTACAAAATAGCATATTTGTATTATTTCGTACAACCAAAGCAAAGTGTGAAGATGGGAGTTCACATTGAGTTTTTCACTTTTTATACAGGCATAAAGCAACATAGTATATTGTATGTGTATCAAATGACCCAGCATATTTAAACGTATCTTTTGGAAGTATAAACTTTAACACTAACTTAAAGTGAATCTTGTAATCCACAGCCAAAGGAACACCAGCATGCCAGTCCACCCCTGAGACCCACCTCATCAGACTGCCGTTGGATTGCGTTCAACCTGGGACTGACTCCATGTACTACAACGCTGGCCGCTGCCCGCACAACAAATGTGCTGGCTCCCTGGACTTTGATATGCGCTGCAGGGATGGAGTTGGGTTCTGCTGTGGGGTCCAAAGTATGGAAAGTCGGACCATTGACTGTGGGAGCTACAACCTGCCTATCCGGGCTGTGGCCCAGTGCAGCTGTAAGAAGTGTGTGGAGCCCACTCTGCTGGTCCGTGGCAGAGTGGTCACAGCAGACAACAATGAGCCTCTGCGTTTTGGCCACATCTACATTGGTAAAGAAAGGATGGGCACCACTGGATACCAAGGAGGTTTCACATTACACATTACCTCAGACACAAAGAGATTAGTGGTCAATTTTGTGGACCCCACACAGAAGTTCATCGATACTCCTAAAGTGTTCATTTTTGACAAAAAGGGTGGCTCCATCTACCATGATGTGAAGGTGATGCGCAAGCAGACACCGATTGATATCAACGCAGGGGAGACCAACACTATTGACTTAGGGGAAATTAAAGGGGAGGACCCCATAGGTCAGCTAATTATTCCTCCCAATTCCTTCCATAAGGAAAATGGAGAGATCTATGAAGGAACTGTGAAAGCCAGCGTTACATTCATCGACCCTAGAAATATCACCACAGCTGCTGCAGCCCCTGGCGACCTTAACTTTGTGGATGAGGCGGGCGATATGCTCCCTCTGAGGACCTATGGCATGTTCTCTGTTGACTTCAGAGACGAGACCAACCAGGATGTCCTTGGAGCTGGAGCGGTCCAAGTCCTTCTTGACACGCAGCATGTTAAAATGCAAGAGCACATCCCCAAAATGAAACTGTGGTCCTTAAACCCAGACACAGGAGTCTGGGAGGAGGAGGGTGACTTTAGCTACGCCCACAAAACTACTGGCGGCCAAGGGAGGAGCAAACGAGAGGAGCGC
>JAXDDW010000008.1:10707500-10785000 GCA_034670385.1 Hoplostethus mediterraneus
TATTTTAGGTTTGCATTTTGTATAATGTGTATGTAATGTTTGAAATTAGAATCATGTATCTGTGAAGATCATTTCCGTTCAAATCATTTCTTGTCACCTCTTTTTTCAAGAAATATCACTCAGAAAATTCCAAAAAATGCTGACTATCACTATTTAACATTATAATTTAAGAATGAAATACAAAAGCACAAGGAATTGAACCGTGCCTTTAGCATGAACATCTTTCAGTCATCAGTCCTCTCTCTGTACCGTCTTTCTGGCCTCAGGGAGACCATAACTTATCCAGGTCATCCTTGGACCTTTCCACCATTGTCTGGACTATAAAAAGTGAATATTTTGCCACTGTGCTCCAGGAAGCCACCCTGGGCTCCAATAAATGCATTATATAAATTGACTCCTGAGAATGCTCTGTAAACCCTTATATAGCATTAACTATTGCATGGTGTTGCCCATCTCTTTATCTCTCTGAATTAAGTTTTAATGTGTAAATTGTGTATTGTATGAAATCTACTATAAATATGCAATCAAGGAACTGTAAATAAAAATAAATCTGTAAACCTCCTTTTGGGTGAACTTTATTTCCTGATTTGATTCATGTATTAAAGGACACGTTGGAAAATGTGTAATGGCTGCAGAGCACGTGAGTATTTTATAATCACCCAACTGAACCACAGTGTTACTGAAATATATGATACCATGATTTGGGAATTAAATAAAACTTTTATAGAGAAAAAAATAATTTGCATAAATTCACAACAATAAACACAATTTACAACAATGAATGTGAACAATACAACCAACAATGGTTAGGTATTTTACATACAAATGTGCTAAGAAAAAAGAGCTATATGCAGTATGAATGGCAAGTATGAATGGCAAGTTAAATAAATGTAATGAATACCAAATGCTGGTTTCCCTAATGCCACAATTCCACAATAACTTGTGGATGTAATATAAGATAAACAATATTTGGATATATCAGGCTTCCCAAGATGAGAAAACCTCTCCTGGCCTGTGCAGCATACTGGACACCATACATTAAGATTGTTCTACCAACATACAATGGCTGCATCTCAATTGTGTGTGTCCACTACCCTCCAGGAGATGAGTTATAATGCACACAGCACGGCCCCTGGGGTACACAACAGACAATTTGAGCCAATGGAAATATTATTGTAATAAAGTCGCACAACAGGGGAGGGGAGGGGGGGTGGAAACTAGAGTGGTGAGACACACTTTCACTGACACCTTCTTGGCTGGCTCTGTGTGTCAGACAGAAAATGTAGTGGACAGAAAATGTAGTGAGTGTTCTCACCAGTGAGGAATAGGAACACACACGCCTATCTAAACACACAGTACACACTTAAGCACATTGGTGCATATGCACACCAGCACGTACATGTGTACACACACACACATACAAAACAACAAAAACTAAATTTTCCATGAGTCAATAGTGCATTTCAGGTCCTGAACCTTCTCTGACGCCTTACTGACCAGTCTTTTCAGTCCCATTGCGTCAGTAAGGGACAAATTTGTCTGTGCACTAGCCAAGAGTGGAGAAAAATGCTGATGGAGACTTCTACACACTTTGACTACCACCAATAGTAATTGCAGTACCCTTCTTGTCTGCTCTAGAACCAGTCTAATACTGAGGAGGAGTTTTTGTGAAGTGACGTTATTGGAAGAACTGCCTAAATGTATTCAAGGCCACAACTCAACAGGTCTGACTACTTGCTTGTGAGTTTAACTGTGTGAGGCCCAAGTCTTGCTGAGGAGGACAACTGAAAACTGTTAGGTCAGATACTGGCCAAGGTATACTCGTTATACTTCCACTATGAAATGGTTGAGGTAAAATACAGACAGCAGTTTTGGCAGGGACTCAGATGGTGACACTATGGAGTACATCGGGCCACATGTATGGAACTTCACTTATTCACAGATCAGAAACACAAAAAGCAATGAAAACAGAATCTCTCATTCGAAATAAATGGACGGTTTGGACTCGATGTTACAGAAACGCCAAACCTGATAAATCACATCTACACCTGAAGCCCACGTCTTCTTAAAGGATCATATTGATGTTACAAAGTTTCCAATATTCATCTCTTTCTTCAGACTGACCCATACTTTGTACATTTTCAATGCATTGACAAGACACTATATTACTACTGCATTGTACATACAATGACTCCACATCCACAACACCCTCAAGGGTCTTCACTGTGTCTGCATATATATTCCATCACTGCAAATACTAGTCGGATTTTTGCAGCGTTTTTGCTTTCACACATTGTATTTATGTGAGTAATCTCATGTAGGAGCACTTTTGTCTACGTCCAAATTCCAATAACAGAAACATTTTCCAAACAAGTACAGTACAACGATTTCAGCATCACGTAGGCATGTGGATATTACATAGGAAGTGGATCAATAGTAAGACGGAGAGATTGTTGTTTGTTTTTTAGATACACTTGGGTGGATTTGGATTCACGAGGTAAGTGGATTTCACTTCAAAAGTTCTGGTGAGGTAATGGCTAGGGCTTAGGTTGTCAGGGATAGATGTACTGTGAGTCCTGTGAGTACTAGAATGAGGGGAATAAAAAACACGTATCCATTCCCTCATATTAACATGTTTCCATCAGATATAATGCAATCTTATCCAAAACTAGTTCTCAAAAAAAAATCTGGAATATTATTTAAAAAAATGTAAACACACGAATCTCTCTTGAATTCCTAATAGCCAATAATGTTGTTCGGTTCTATAATATGGGTTGTGGAAAGTAAAATAATGTACTTCATGGTGGACAGAGGTAAACCAACTGCTACTGTCTGATGGGTCAAGTGAGAAAGCTTGCAGCTCTCCTTTTTTAGTGCCAGTGATAGTTCTCTACCCAGTATCTCAGAACAATTCAATGACGTCGCGTCCTCTTCAGACGATCCTCTTGATACTGCCCTGGGTTCACAGCATTCCCAGATGATACAAGTGGAAAACGTCTGGTGAAAATGATAGATAAGGCCTTGGAATGTTTCGGATGGCCCGGCTTTGTGGAATAAATCTTAAAAATAGCCGAAGTAGGCTTGCTACACGCAGGACGCTCCGTAATCAGGGAATTGGTGGTCCCGCGAAAGAGCTTGAGGATGCTCAGACTGTCCGGCTCTTCGAGTGTGCAGGGAAGGGCTGTAAGGAGAGAGGATTCGCGTGCTTCACGTACACGCTGCCGGCCTCCAGCTTGACTTCGTATACTTGTTGCTAAAAACAGACAAACACATAAAACAAAAGAAACGTGAGAGCCAGAAAAATACAGAGGAAACACACCACCACCTTGCTTAAGCTATAAGCAGTGAGAACTCAGCATACACACACACACAGCACAACTTTCTGCTGTTATATTTGCTTACTGCTTACTGCTTACAGTATATTACATTTTTCACCAATTAAATGAATTATTTGAGCACATGAATTCAAAATCATCCCACTCAGGGGCTCCTAGGACTCAAATGGTAATACACTACAACTACTGTATACATTTCCAAACTCCCAAATACCTCATTTGGCATCACGACCATGCAATCATACTCCTGTGAGATTTCCTCTGTGTGAGACTTTTATGAGCTCATACGCCGCAGCATTTTTCATGTTTCTCATTTCAGTGGCTCGTGGTTGATGTACAGAGGAAATAATTAAATAGTTTATGAAAAACTGATTAATGGAAAAGAGGATGAGATGTTTATGGGAGAGTGAAGCTCTTATTTGGACTGTTTTCATTGTTGAAAACATCAAACATCAAAACATATGTTCATTGATTCACTCATCCAAACAATTGAAAAGGGCAAGAAAGATGTGTCTCTACTCTTGATCAGAGAGCAGAACGAGAATATGATGTAACTCTGACTGATGAGGTTCGATTTCTCTTGCTATCTTATATGAAAATGTTCCGTACAAATCATACAATAACTACAAATGGTGTATAAAAGGTTATAAAATAAATATGAGATGCAGAACTGGCATTTTAAAATTCTTACTAGAATTCAGTAGTTCTCTAGTCTAACATACACACATCTTAATACATAAGAAATGTATGTGTCATATACAAAGATGTTTGGTACTAAATTCATACTCTTTATAAAGTAGACTTATATTGTAAGGTGAATGCATTTAGACTCATAACCATGTATGTTATTCTTATTGATTTCTAATATGTTGACTTTCATAAATGGGGCAGTATTGTGTAATAATTATTTCTTACACACATGATGCAGTGGGGCACATATGAGCCACACATGTTGGTTATAGTTAAACACACATATATGATATTCCCATTCATCGCTGTATATGAAAGCCAAAATTATGTTAGAGTTTTCTACATGTTTTACTCAATAACAAACATATTAACATCTTTTCTTTTCTTTTTTTTACAAAACTTTGCCAAAATGTATATATATATCATTGTTACAGTCTTACAGTCTTGCACATGCGATGTCCATCAGTTGAACTGGGCCTACATCAAGTGGAAGCGAGTGTGCAGGTCATCCCCCAGATGTAGACTGACTAAATCTTCCAAGGATCACCTTAAATAAAAGGGGCTGAAATGTTCATGCTAGGTCTGTTTTAAATCAGACATTGTTAGAAGTTTATGCTTTGTCTGAATGATTAATGTATTTTACTACTGTATGTTAGAATTGGCATTATATCAGTGCATATATATATATGTGTGTGTGTGTGCGCGCACCTGAATGTCATGTTCTGTTTTTATCTTGAGCACACTTGAGACAGTTTCAACTTATGGCAATAAACCTGACAATGTGGCAAGGTTTATGTTTGAATCTTATGAAACAAAAGTCATGTCTGGGAAATAACGAGGGGCATGATGTCATCATTTCAAGGTGCCGGGAGCCGACACCGAGCCATATGAATAACGGTTGGACTGACCTGTAGCCCAGTTCCTGAACTCCCGGTTCTGAGATTAAAGTCATAGTCATGCCAGGGGCAGAAGACCTGCAGCACCCCCGCCGCCTCCTCAATGTCTCCATCACACAGAGGACCGCCTGACAGACACGGGAAGAAACACGGTCAATAACAGCTTCTCCTGAAAACCAATACATGGAGATGTCTTGTTTCTAGGATGATGTGATCCTTGAATGCTGGAGTAATACAAGCCGATGTGACAGCAGGGGGCATGATGCTGACGTGTCTTGTTTGGCCATTATGAGGGGGAAACACCCATTGACATTTTTAGTGTTTTAAACTATAAATAAACTATAAATACTATAAATACGGTAAATAGACGCTTTCACTGCGGCGCAATACTTTACATTTCATAACAACGACGTGCGTTATCCTCCGCTTTATAGTAAGCTGAAGGGTTAATCAAGCGACTATAGGAGTAACGCGTGATTTTGATCCGGATAGGGTGAGGCTTTACCGGCGTGAGAGCAACGGGCATCCATGGCAAAGAACTCGCCCTTCACGTGGAAGAGGCAGACATCAGAGTCGAAGCCGAGGGAGGAGTATATCAGACGGCACTGCTTCTTGGAAAGCTCCGAGGCTGGGCCTATCAGCCTCCACGAGTCGCTTTCCGTACTTCCTTCTTCATTCCCAGAGCCAGAAGCCATAAATAACAGCGAAATTAACCGGTTTCTAAGTTGCGCTACTCGTTACGGGGGCTCTCTTTCGCCGGTGCAAATCGATTTGGCCGTTTGCTCTGTGAAAATATTCCATAATAAACACGCGGACTGCTGTGACAGTCAGCCATGTGGACGCTTCCTCTGTCCTGCCCTTCGCTGCAGGATGCTGTCGATGTGTGCTTGGTTGCTCCATTGCTCTTATTTGTCGTCATTTTAGGTTGACATTTTCTGAAGGACGGAGCTTTATAGGTTTATCATAGATTATTAAATAAGCAACGAAGCGCATGGAGATTCCTTGCAACCCCATGAGGTGCAATGACGCTTTGGCTTATCACGTTTTGAAACAGGACACACATGCAATGCAACGTTCAAGCATCCACAAGCTCTTATGTTAACCAAAGCAGCAGCCAAAACAAACCAAGGTTTTCAAATACGGCCAATCGTCTTTCACCAATCATTCACTTTCATCGTGACTGGGCCCAGTGACAGAGCCTACTTATCCTTATCCTGTCCCATGATCAGGACCAGTCTGCCACATTACCTCACTGTTTTATTTTCAAACAATGCAACTCAAAGCAAATATACCATTTTGTAATCTTTCTTGGTGGCCTGTTCGGTTTATTGCAGCTGTGTACAGCTAAGAATACAGAGCATTGTACTCTGCATGGTACCACACATGTGTGGTAAATGTGGAACATTAGGTTTTATTTAGTCATCAAATAGTTCAAAACCATTTCTCAATTATCAATTATAATGCCTGTTATTTTCCTCAGATGGCAGACTCCATAAGTTGCTGGAAAACATTCTGCTCCAGACAGGTATTTGGCTGAGAGACGTCTTTAGGTTGAGTTTTACCACAGTGTAGTTTCTTAATTGTATTATAAAATGTTTGTGAACTCAGCCAAAGTTTTAGTTGTTGCTCTTAAAATCACTACATGTTGTTATCACTCGCTGCATATGAAATAATTCAATTTTAAACATGAAGTCTGCAGAACTTCTGTCGACTGAAGGGACACATAAACTTTATACAGCAATTGATACCTCAGGAAGATAACACTTCATATAAGATAGGACCTCCAACGTCTCTCAAAGCCTCAGTCTACTGATGACAAGTCAACTATCTATGATCAAAGTAGATCAAGGAATTTTATTAATCACCAATACATAAAACAGATTTTTCCAGTGGCATTGATGTTTTTAAGTGCAAGCCACAAATTTGCCCACTTGGCAAAGCGAAAACGTTTTTTTTTTAATAATCTGTATTTCTTTAAACTTTATTCATTTTGTCTCCATCTCTTTATTATGCCAATAGTGGTAATTGTGCTGGCAGGATAAGTCTATAAGTTATGTGAGTGACTGTCTAGACTGGAGCAATGCATAACAGAGGCCACTTGTTCTGATCCCGGCTTTGAGAAACTGACTCATGTATAAGTCTGCAGCGTGAGCACAGGGCAAAGCTATACTGCTGTGAAGACGTGCTGTGAGCAGGACGAGAGAATGCTACTGCCTCTTGTCAGAGTACTCTACCTCACTGGACCCCAGCTAAAGCAAATGTGCTTTGGAAGTCGATCCATTGAGGGAAAGGGAAAGTCAGCAAAGAGAAACCTGAAGCCAGGAACATGCTGTCTGCTAATAGGCTAAGCAGACTGGCAGACAGGATATCATTATGACTTACTTATGTTTTCAGTCCATATCTTTGGCCATTTACAAGGAAGCTGCTAGGTAGATGTATGAGGTCTGAGGGCCGCTTAGAGAGGCATCCAACAGTTTTGAATGTTATGGTCGGGACTTGTATTTAGCCTTATAGTGTTGTGGTATTGTCTTGTTCTCTGTGTAGGAATGGACCTTTAACAGGCTACATCACTGTTTGGTCCTGTCTTGATCAGAGTTCATACCTCAGATCATTGCTCAGCATCAGTTTACCATATGCTTCCAGTGTGGTGGTACTAAGGGAATAATACAAAATTATAATAATGCATTACTTTTTCATTCAATCAACATATTTATCAAATGGTAAAACTCTGACACTTAGAGTACCTCAATTTAGTCAGTCTGGCTTCTTATTACCCATCGCAAAAATGGTAGATATTGTCAACGCAAAATAAATGAATTGATGACTACGTGTAGATTAACATTACTAGATTAAGTATTTAATTACATTTCAGCATAGCTTTTCTATATAAATGCCCAGTAAATAAAAAGTATTTAAAAAAGCAGGACATGCTGTTTTTGCAGCTGATTTTTCCTGTCAAGGCTGATGTGAACTGTTATGCAATGCAGTATACAGACTCCACTCCACTGGGATTAGATTGGAATTTCACAACTTCTTACAAAAGGCGTTTATTTTCAACAAAGCTGTCCAGCTTTCAGTGTCTGTACTTATAAGAAGGTGGGGCTCTGAGGTTATGAAATGGGTCATGGATTCTCAAAGAGCATGCTTGTCCTTCTGTCACCCATAAAGCTGTACAGTCAAGTGGACAGTCTGCTGGTATGAGGTGACATTGACACACTGACAGGCAACAGTCCAAAGCTCTGCTTTGGCAAGCTGAGTGAAGTCAGTGTGAAAAAATGAAAGGCACAGACTGTGTCTGAATTCAACTGAACTGTGCTCCAAATGATTTCAGCTTTCAGAGACAAAAGAAAGTAATGACAGAAATGAAAAAGATGCATTATGGAAAAACAGAATCAGCAGGCCGGAAGGGAACAATAAAAACAAATAGAGCTGCAGCTCCAAAATGGTCACAGGAGTATAGCATTGTCCATAAATTTCTTAGGCTTTTCATTGCAATATTCCTCTACCACTGGACAGTGTAAGCCTGGCTCGGATGAGATATTTGGCTGCTAGTGGAGCCCAAACTCATCCATCATTACCCTCCTCTTGTTCCTCAAAACATTGTCCTCAACCAAGCAACCACCCTCAAAAGTCTACTAACTCATCGGCCAAGGCTAGATGGAAGACCAGCTCTCCAGCCCATATGGTTTTCATTAGCTCAGTAAATAACAAATCTCATTGCCTTGCTCTAAGGTCTAATAGATCTTGTTATTCAAGTGCCCCGTGGCTCAGGTAACATCATGATGTAATTCCCCCAGTGGCATCTATGTGATAACACTATTTTGTTTCGTGTGCTCGGTATTCACTGTCCTCTAGAGCAGTGGTTCTCAATCCAGTCCTCAAGGTTTTAGCTCCAGCCTTACTCAGGCACACCTGAACCAATTAAAGTTTCATGAAAACCTGAAGCCGGTGTGCCTGAGTAAGGCTGAAGCTAAAACCTCCAGGACAGGGTGTGCTCTGCACGACGTTAAGAAGAAAATTGAGCAAATATCCATCCTGATGTTATGTCATTCCTAATACTAAGCCAGACCTTGATGTTTTGGGTTTGGGTCAGGAAACTCAACCCAGGACTGAACTCCTCCTGTAGCGAGAAAAACAACAGCAGGCCCTCAGAGATAGCATTGATTAAGGTTCAACTGCAGTTCACGCCACAGTTTTTTGATTTCAAATTCTTAGGTACATGGGGTGGACAAAATAATAAAAACACCTAGCTATATACGAGTATCAAGTACCTCCTTCGAGGTATCAAGGCCACCCTTCAGAAGAGCTTCAGTCCTCTTTGGAAGTAGTCCCAAACTGTGTGTAGTGGGATATTGGACCACTCTTCAAGAAGGAAAGCTTCCAGTTCTTTGAGTGATGAAGGAGGTGGAAATCTACAGTACTTTGCACTCGGCCCTACAGAACGTCCTATAAAAGTTCAGTGATGTGATTGGCTGATTGGGGAGGATGGGGCATTATCACCTCAGAATAGGGGAACATCACAAGGAACAGTATTTACACCACCTGGGCCTGTAAAACAGCTTCATACTCCTTGTCTGTTCTATCATCAGACCTAATAACTCCCATGAGATGGCTGCCAATGCCATTAAAGATCTGCCATGCTTAACAACTGGCAACTGATATTGTGGGTTGAAGGCATCCTTTGGCTTTCTCCAAACATAAACCTGTCTGGAAAAAGGATCAAAGACGACTTATCAAACCATATTACTTTTTTCCATTGCTCAGCGATCCAGGTTTTGTTCTCTTTTTATAGAGTCATGCATCGTTGTGCATTGGCCACGGATGTAAGCAGTTTCTGAATAGAAGCCCTGCTTTGTTGAGACTGTCCGAGGTGATGATTCAATTCTGTGGTCATTTTGGAGGCTGTAGTTTTGTGGTGTTCAGCAACTATCCTGTGAAGTGTCCTCATTGACGATGTTGTTATGATCGTTCCCCTTTCCATATTAAGTAATTCTACAATTTTTGTGACTAATGCGCAAGCAATTTCAGTCAATGACTAGCTGGCCTCTTTGGATCTCTGTTAGTCGGCTCATGTTGCTTTGACTCTAAAAGTGATGTTTGTCAGACCTCCTTTACAGCTCAAACATGCTGCTGATTTGCGTTCAACTTAATATTACTCACCTGTCAAGCTGCCTTCGAAAAGGAGTTGAAAAGTGTAGAAAAATACCTTGGGTTTGTTCGAAATCAGATACTATCCACACTTCACCTACTATTTGTGACATCAAATAAGTACGTAGGTTGTTTCATGTGTGTAGCTTGGTGACTTTATGCCTGGATGTATACTACATTGGCAAGAATCTCTGTTAGTCAATGCACCAAGATGCCCCGAAATGCATTGCTGCTACGTAATCTTCTTCTTGTAGTTTATTGGCGGTTGACATCCATTTTCATGTTGTATCACCTCTTCTGAAGTGCAGTCACAGTCACCCCTACACCCTGTCTACCAGTCCCGTCTCTCGTTATATAACCTCGTACGCTGCACTTTTAAACACCTGATATTTTTTATATTGACTTTAAATGAGATAAACTTCATGAGAATTCTGTAGAAGTAGCTAATGTTGATTTACATTGTGTTCAGCCTACAACAGCCTACAACATATTTTCAAGCTAGCTTGAGCATTCTTCACTGTAAACGATCTGCTGATAATAGTAAACTGATTCTCCACCCGAGTATGTGGTACGTAGCATGCTAGTATCCCATTCTGAACACAACCTCTCTCCTCAGTCATGCTAGAGGGGGTTGGGCTAAATATAAGTGAACACACACACACGCACACACACACACACACACACACACACACACACACACACACACACACACACACACACACTTCCTATCTCCTCTCTCTGTCCACATCGCCTCCATCTACCTACTCAACCTGTCAACATAGCTCTTTCACTAAAATCACGTTGACAGTCCTAAACTTACTTACCAATGTAATTTCCCATGTGGAAATATTAGTGCTGAAATGTGGACTACAGTATGCTGTGTCCCTGGACCCGTAAACTGACAGGATGAAATAATGTGATCTGAAGTGATGCTACACAGCATAATTGCCTGAGGCGTACTGCTAAAAAAACAGAGTTTGACAGGGGTAGTATGTAATCGAGAGCGAGAGCGAGATTCAGACCCATTCTCCCAGAGGTATTGCTGAAGCTGAAGCATTAAAGTGCACCTGACCTGACCTGCATGCCTTCTGCATCCTAAAAGTTATGATGCTCTAACCCTTATTTAATTGTACCTATGAGACAGCAAAGGCATGACATCAAGCAACTGAGTCACTCCCCGTGAAGCCTGCTGGGATCTGTGTTCCCCTCTCCACCTCCACCGCATACAGGTCTGCAGGAGAGATCAGACTATACTGCATTCCTCTCTTCATCTCTTTGCTCCTGATTATATCCAGACACAATACGCCTTGTTCTCCAAGGTTCTGTCTGCTGCTCCCAGCCTAGCAGACAGACAGGGAGGGGAGGTGGGGGGGCTGAGGAGCGAGGAGGCAGGAATTCACCATCTGAAAATGCAGACAAGGAGCCGGCGGGGATGGGTGGGGGGTGGTTGGGGGGTTTGAAGTTCTCTGTCTGTCCATGATGATGGTTTTATGGTGTGTCATATGGATTATGTTTGGTTCTCTTGATATATTGTGTTGACTGGAGGAAATATGGGTGATGCATTGTGTGGGCAATGAGTTGGATTCTCAGAAAACTGATTTACTAATAATCTGTCTGCATAAAGCTAGATGGCAGTATGCATCAGTGCTGGCTCATCATTATTAGTATAATAACCATTAGCTGCAAAGAAAAGTTATATAGCCACTAACTACATGCACCGATGCCACATGACATTTCATGAGCTTCATAATGTCAGTGGCTCCAAATACACAGTGCTCATGGAATATAAAACCTCTCATCTAACTAACGTTTGGCAGGCACCTGTGAAACATTGCCTTCTGCTCCTCCTTAATTCCTAAAACATGAAACTTGTCACTTTCCCCATCTTAATGTCACTTTGCCTTGAGGAACTGAAGGTTTCTGTGAAGTACATTAAAATGAAAGAGAGGGAGAGAGATGGAAAGAGGAAGAGAAGGTGAGATAGGGAGAGAGTGTGTGTGAGAGAGAGAGAGGAAGAGAGAGAGGGAGGAAGCAAGTGGAACAGAGAGCTAGTCTCTTGGCAGTAAGGTGCCTGCTGTTGGAACATTGGATTTCAAAGTGGCCCATGGAGAGGTGTTAAGCCTGTTCCAGTCTGTTGCTACCAGTAAGTCTGACTGCAGCTGCTGCTGCAGATTCCATCCCCAACTCAAACTAGTTCCTCGTCTTCCTCACATGGACACTTCTGTCCATCTCTCAAGCTTGCTGCACCACGTCAAGAGCTCCCCAAGTCAGCCCTCCAAGCCTCAGTGACCTGCACGTGTCCCATAGCAGCACTCTTCAAGGGATATTAACACTTCCTGGCTCTTGCAGAAGAAGGAATATTACAGCCTGGAGCTAGATAGATCAGAGTATGGCTAAACCAAGTCCTATTGTTCGCACAAAGTAAACAAAAATGAACAATAGACTGTGTATGTAGAGTGTATGAGCCTGATTATGTGTGCGTGTGTGGGTGAGCATTTCCATCTTTCTCTCTTTCTCTCTTTCTCTTGTTGGAGACAGATTATGAGACAAGCCTGTCCTCAGTGCATTTGGTAGGGAAGCTTACATAGGGAAGCTTACATAGGGCGCCCTCCCCCAACACTGTTTATTTTAAGGTTGGGAAACATATTTTATAAGAGACCAACAGAAGCAAAGAACAATACACTCAGGCTGAATACCATTACAGTATCAATAGATCTCACCCTGGGGAAGGCGGCATAACAAAGCAAACATAGCAGCCAGACCTCAAACAATATGCAGCCTGCAGAGAGGCGAGCAATGGGTAAAATCACTCCAACATGGAGATGTCAGATCAATCTTGTGTTTTAGCTTGTGACACTGAAAGTAAGGATTCAAGGAAAGTAAGCTGAGCTGTACCAAGGGCCACTTGAGAGACCACGCAGGGGAGGATGAAATCTGCTTCGGCCCACACAGTTTAACCACATCACAGCCTCTCCAGCCAGGCAGCCTCTATGCCGATGAGAGCATGTTGGAGTTATGGGGGAGGGATAGGTTTTGAGGGGGACCCCTCCATCTGGGAAAGTGAATACTCAGAAACAAAGGTCTCATGGAGTGAAACCCAGCATGTGGGCTGTCTTTATGCCATCTCCAGGCAGACTGAGTATTACAGGAGCGATTTTCTCCTGTAATATTAGCAGCTCTAAACTATTTGCGTTGCCCCATGTTGTTTTTGCATCCCAAATGCTTCTGTAACTGTTCAAATCGGTGAGGTCTAGCTGCAAAGCAGGTCTGAATTGCAAAATGCACCAATCAGTGATCAACTTATCAAGCTGCATATTAGTCACATCATGGTGTGATAGGGAAGTGGTTGTGAAATCGTAGGGTTGATCTGCATGAGAAGTTCACAGCAGACAAACAACACAAGTACATTACTTTAGCAGACACTTTCATCTAAAGCAACTCACAAATGTGAAAGTTGAGACAATGTGGGGATCAAACACACAACCCTGAAACTGATAGTCTCACGCTCTACTGACTGAGCTGTCCGGGCCAGACAAGCAGCCATAACGTCTCACTGGGAAGGACAGCTCGGCTAGATGAAACACCGTTGCTGTCAACAAGTCACTCATCATCATCCTGTCCACTGGGTTCAATTCAGGTTATGGCTTTTTGGCACATACACATATCAGTTCAGATCTGCCCATAAACAACACTTGCAGGACCCAACTGGTTGGAATAGCCTGCATATTGGACCGAAGAGTCCTCCATGTCTTCCATTCTTCTGAGAGAGCTAAGGCAGCAGAGTCACAGTACAGCGCTTAATGAGGTGCTGAGTGTCTTTCCAATGTCAGACCTGCAGGGCCCAAGGTCCAGGCAGGGTCCACTTCAGCACTCCCATAGGAAACTCTGGGTAATGGAATCAAATAACTTGCCCCTGTTTCCAGCCTGCCGAGCATCCCAACATCTATCAGTGTTAAAAATGATCCCTCAAAGAACAAGAGATGATCAGGGATGATATTCAGGGTGTCTCAGGCAGAGATAGTGGTACATGATAAGGTTATATACTTCTTCAACAAAGAGGATGAACCATACAAGTGCAGCTCCAGGCAAGGGACACCACAGGATTTGAATTTCTCTACTATTCATCTATTTCTGTTGTCCAGCGCTCGGGTTGGACCATAGATAATTGCTGCAGCTGTTCTGACACTCAACGTGGCCTTGTACTTCTCATTCTTCTACTTTTTTTGGAGGGGTTTAAGTTGTGGCAGGATGGAAAAGAACAAATGAGCAAATGACTTAAACAAATGTGGATAGTATGAAATTTCCGCTATGCTCATGTCTGTCAGTGACAAACATGCTTTCTTTTTCAATATTCAAGTGATTGAAGTTGAATTCCTATGAGTTTGCTGAATCTGTACTTTTAATCTGTACATACAATTGTTTTGAATTACAATTATATGTAATGTAACATATAATTATCTGTATGTACAGGTGTATATAGACACAAAGACGGCTTAAATTATAAGTTCATGTACAGGACGAAGATCAAAGATGCCCTCTCTGCTGTATAGCTGTATAGAGTGTCTGTTATTAGCTAGTAAATCACCAAACTGCTGAGAAGCCAGATCATTGGTGATGCTGTGATGAGTCAAACGATGATTATCTGTAACTCATGTTGGTGGAAATTCACAAGTGATGAAGGGCCAGTTGAAGTGATCCTTCAAAGACACCTACTAAAAATGTAAAAATGTCTCTTTTTGGCTGTTGATCTCAGTGGATATATCACAGATATACTGCAGACCGTTCAGCTGAGAGCATGCCATCAGTGCCAGCAGTTAAAATCATTAGTGTCTGTAGTGTGAGATTTCCAAACACAATCCTTTCATTTTGCTTCTGCCATCCAATGTGCAGTACAGCAGAATTTGTGAGTCACGAACTTCCCAAAGGAAATCTTTTGTAATGATGTGCATCTGTGCGCATACCTTGTGAACTGGTAGAAATATATACTTGCAAATAATCATCCCAAATTATCTAAAATGAGTCCAGAATGATATAATTGTCTGTGAATCAGTCACTACTCTTGCTTCTGACCATACCAATATTCTCCTATGCTCTCCAATATGCTCACTAACATAAATCAGCCCCCGGCGTATTTATTTCATAAATGTTTGCCAGCTCATGAGTGATCTGTAACCCTGTCTTTAGAAGGAATATCATACCGGGGCTGCTGCCAAAGGCCATGAGACATGAGAGACATGAATCATTGTGGCAGAACAGGTTATTGTTGACCCTTTAACCCCTTCTCAGAAACAAGTATGTCAAAATAAAATGAAACAATGCTTCCTTTCCAGAGGTCACAGGGCTCTCCTCTTGAGTGTGAGGCTTTTCGGTCAAAAAACATATTTCTCTGATGAGCTCTATAAAATATGAATGGATGCTTCTGTCTCACCACTGAAAAAAACATGCTTTACTTGGTTACAGCTTTGGACATTAAATGGAAGAGAAGTCATGAACAAAGGGAATCAAAATGGCTATCCTTCACTAGGCCAAAATGACTACAATAATTCAGTTGATCCACTTCCACAGACAGCACCTGACCCCAAAGCCTCATAATTAAATGTGCTGACTGGAATCTGAAGGGCCTAGTCCTGTGGCAGCACCACGGGTCTAGTAATGTCAAAGGGTGGGAGCTATGCCACCCAGTAGGCTGCTCTAGAAACAAAGGACAGTTAATATTCTGGTTTCCAAGTATGCAGACACACTGATTCAGGTCAAGGTCTCAAAATGTGTTTATTTGAAACGCAAAAAGATAAAAAAGGGGGTCTGAGCCTGGGGAAACTCCCTCACCTCCACAGCTTCTGAGGAGGAGCTTCTTGAGGTAGGGGTTGTAGGGGATATGGTGAGGTCATTAGTGTGGATCGTCTGCTTTGGGCCCTCATGGCCTTCAGGCTGGATTCTATACATTGGGCTCTCAGGGGAAAGGACAGCAACGACAACACAAATCTTTCCTTTGGTAATGCTGCTGGTCCTGGGCCTGTGTCTCTGTTGTGAATGCCTTGCAACTGTCTTGTCTTGTCACACTGTAGTGGTCTATGCTTGGACCCATACTCCTTCGAGGGCTCCACTGGCTTATGTCAACTCAGAAAAGGTCATGTCTGGGTTTCCATGCACCTGCCTTTGCAGCTCTTCAGAGTGCTGGATTGCAGGCTAATAATCAACTGGTTCCCTCAAGGTGTTCTCACGCTGAGCTGACCTGTCTGGCTCGGCCCCCTTTCCAGCTCTTGAAGGCTTCTGATATGGAGGGTAAAGTCTCCCAGCGTCTCCCGCATGCCCTGCTTAATACTGAAAACATTTCACGTGAAGATGAGCAACAGATGAGCTTGACCCATACAGCCCACTCAGAAAATCAAATATGTTATCAGATGTGTCTGTCCTGTTCATCCAGTCACTGTACTTTGAGGCTTGAGGAACTCTCATAAACCACGGCCACCGTATTGGGAGTTTGCTGGCTTGATAGGCTACTCTAGAAACTAAGGACATTCAAGGTTCCCAAACTCTGGTTTCCAAGGACACAGACACACTGATTCAATTCAAGGTCTAAAAATAAAAAAAAATTAAAAATGTATTCGGAGTGGCAATAAAAAAAAGCCAAGAAAGATAAAAGGGCTGACAAAGGGATATCAGTCTTTCCTCCATGCCCATTGTGAAGGCTGCCCAGGCCTGTCATTTCTAACTCAACTAATAAGTGGATGTGTGACGTCACTATAATTGGTTGCATGAGCCTCGTGATCCTCCAGATAAGATAGTGTCCTCCTCCCACAGCTCCACCTCCACTTGCCCATCACCACAAGAAGCCGGAGGTTCAAAGTTTAGTATTTAAACTTGCCTATTGGGTCAGGCCTCTCTCCCTCTCCGGGGTTCTCCAGATGTCACCACAGATCACGCTCAGATCAAGAGAAGCAGCAAAGCCGGGATCCCGCTGTCATATGAGGTCATTAGTGCCAAACGTCTAGAGAAGCAACCGTGACACCTGCATCTAACATTTGACAACACAACAGCAGCTAAACTAAACTAACGCCTGTGTCTCCATAAGAAGTCTGTAACTACTTGTTGTTTTCTCTCAGAGGTTTGGTCAGATCTAAGATGTTAGTCACACAGTTGAAGTGTTGCTTCTCTTGTGTTTTGTCACTTTTGACCCATAATACCTGTCGTCATCATCATCAACCCTGTACTCCGGTAAATACTGGTTGTAGGTACAATAGACAGGGAGACCCATGTGTGGGTTGTTGCCCAGGCATAACATCAGCCCTCCTTCTCCTTCGCTCTGAAGCTGTTATATTGTCCAAATTAGTACAGTACACACCCAATTTCACAGAAATATCTCCATGAAAAAAATGTAATGCTATTTTAACCATATCACCTTTCCATTTCCATTTCACTTTGTGCTTGGGAACCTTCTCACTGACAACAAAATCAAACAATGCTGCATAGTTTCTCTCGAGGGGAACTGAGGAACATTCAGTATTTAGACTTGTCTTGTCTAAACACAGCACTGTCTCGTTTAACTCATAAGAGATGTCATTGTCTGAGAAGGTGAGCAGGCAGCAGACCAGCGTCAGTGTTAGAAATTAGAAACAGTTTCTTTGTGTTGGAATGAGATATCTCCACTATAAAGCATGTATGTCAGTATCCCATCCCCTCACCGCTCCATCTCCCATCCCATCATCCTATGACCAGTCACGCTAAATGGCGCTGATTTACCCTACCAAATGGAGTCAGAGCTGGGTCAGCTAACAGCACGTGTGACAGTGAAATATAGCAGTCATTATGAAAGCTACTGAACTGTTGATGTCATTTCATTCAATCACCAGATCATGTGCAGGAAGGGCAAAAACAAAAACAAAACTACAACAGTTGTCAAGGAAGTGGCCAGAAAACCTACTGACTTCTCCCCATCAAGGAAACAACTATGACTAATGAGTGTAGTTCATTTCAGGAAAAACCAACACTGGATTATTATGGTGCATGGTCAGCACTGTACAGAGAGGCTTATTATAGTGTTATTGTAGTACAACCTTCAATCAAATGCTAGCAGGAAACTTTGATATTTGTGTAGTAGTAATTAGTAGTAATTGTGTGTAGTGAGGGTGGTCTTTGGCAAAAACAAATGCCAAACACACACACACACTGTGGTGAGCCGGGTCCTCACCTTGGTCAAGGTACCTTACAGCACCCCTTTGCTAACCGGCGCCAGCTAGGCATAGTGGTAGAGCAGCTGTACCACATCAGCAATCAAGGTAGTTACCTGAGAACAGAATCCCAGAGACAGTAGAGAGGAAGGTGCTTCCAAGACCTCTGAGATGGTACGAAGAGGAGTAGGAAGTGTTTTGATGCTGATGGTGCTGTGTGTGACCCCCGTTATAAATTGGACAAAGACGGACTGTGAACCCTGGAAACCCAACCCACTGAGAACGGACATGACAACCAACTGGATCTTGGACAAAAGGCCACGGAAGTGTATCGAACCCCAGCCATCCCTCTGCTTCTCACTTCCTATCCTCTGTGTGTCTCCCCAGGAGCCCTACCTGCCGCTACCGAACCACAACGAACGAAGCCCCGCTCTCGTCCTCCCCCACTCCCTCCCCCTACCGTCTGGAATAAAACAAACTGTTATGTGTACACACACACACACACACACACACAGATTCCCCCTCCTCTCCTATCACAGCTGTTCTCTGAGGGAATCTTCAAATAAAATCTGTTCATCTGTTTTCTCCATTGAAAAGCTCCTATAATGACAAACACAGACTGTCTGATTCTTCTCCCACCCCGAGTAAGCCGCTCTAAAGATTCACTCTCTATTGTTCTCTCATCCTCTCTATCTGCTATCCTCCTGTTTGTTCACTCTGTATCCAAATACTTGCCTTTCTTCTCTCACTGACTGCCAAATACCCAGAATACCAGTGTCTGCTTACTGGGTCCCTCCTCCCTCTGGTGGGACCATTCTATTCAAGGCTTCACGTGTAAAGGTGAACCCAGGGGAATTGGCCACTGAAGAAGCTGAGTTCTAATAAAAAAAGAAAAGTTTGGTTTGCCCATACAGATGGTGCATATTTCTCACCAAGTGATGAATATTTTTGCAAAACCTGCATTGCACAATGTGGTGAGGAAACCTTGAGAGGAAATTGGAAGACGGGAACTCATAAATGTGGCCCAGTTCATATCTCATCTTAGGAAATGAAAAAAGATACATAGTCAATATTGTGGGCCCTCTTACATGCACACCCACACACGCACACGTGTCATTTACTTTTCAAAAGAATAATGCAATAATGCATTGTGAATATAGAAGGACATATTTAATTGGATTTATCTTGAAAAAATGTTGATAAAGCAATCAGAAGCAGAAATGATGACATTGTCCTGTGAAATTCAACTTAGTTAAACTCAGAGCAACACAGGAAGTTGAGTTTAACATCGTGTATCAGTGGATCAAGGTGAGAGGCTACCTGTCACCCCGCATGACATTGGGAAACTTGTCTTTCTTATTGATGACTTTTCCAATTCTGCCCTTCTCACTGCACAGCTAGGCACAGAAAAAAACTTCAATTTCAACTCACTAAGCCCGCCATAGAAATGGATCCTGCACTGAACAAGCTCCATGGCGGATTCCATGACCCAATATGACATTGTTCTAACTAGGACTAACAACCACATCTGGATCTTCAATCATCCCCCTCATGGAAATGTCTAAATATAGGTATCAGCTTACGATACCTATTAATTACATCTGACCCTTATTTTGCCCTCCGTGAAAAGGACTGATGTATTAGAGTCTTGTGTTGCCTACTTACCGACCTCCTTAGCACCACAGTGAAAACCTATACAATACCCTTTCAAAGGTCTGTTTTTGTTTCCACTCTGCTTTACCGACACATTTTTCTTCCAAAGCCCCTCTCTGTGGTCAGAATACCAAATCTGTCTGCTCAGACAGACGGACTGATGAAGAGACACCATACTCTGCTAAGGTATTCTCTGTGTGTGTGTGTGTGTGTGTGTGTGTGTGTGTGTGTGTGAGTGTGTGTGTGAGGGACTTTTCACCCTGGGTCTATATCCCATGACTCCCTGAGGGTCTGTATCTTTCAGTCAGGCCTGACATAAACGGATTCTGTTTCTTACCCCTTTATGTGGTGTGTGTGTGCGTGTCTGTCTGTCTGTCTGTCTGTGAGTGTTGACAAGGAATAAGAGCTAAGACAGCTGTCCAACTATAACCATTGTCTTGTGTGTGAATATTTGAATGTGGAACTTTTTGACAGCCCAGCCTCCTTTATCACTGTATCTGTACTTTCTCAGAACAGGATGTGAGGTTGCTAAAAGTGTTTTTATCAGAAACCTTTTGCAAAACATAAGACACTAAAATCTTTTAGCTACTGGTATCATCATCTTTTCTCAGAAAAAATGAGGCCTAACTAGCCTGTTGGAAAAGTTTCATTCTTTAAAAAATGAAAAAGAAGAGAGAGAAGAAAATTCCCATCCTCTTATTATATTGGTGTAAACCTGATACATCTAAATATGAATCCCATGTCTAAAGCGGATAGACACCATATGTTTTTTGGATTGAAATGATTCAGGCAGAACAGAAAAACATCCATAGGGCTGACATAATTTATGTCCTTCAAGGCTCAGACAAATCATTTGTCCCTCTTTTCTCTCTCCTTTTAGCCTGGCATGTAACTCAGTACAGGCTTGATTTTGGCAGGAAGACTGCGGCTGTGGTTTTCTTAGTTAATTTCATGTGATCATTAATCATCTGACTATTCATATTTTTATTCAGTTGTTTAGATCATAATGTCATTGGGTAAGCGGGTGCTGGTTGCACAACCACTCTGACCAGCTGTGATGTATGTAGGGACAGATAAGGGAAATTAAAGATGTGATGTGTGTAAGAGAAATAAAAGAAAATGACTTGAGGCTCCATATAGTCCATCCATCTTAGTACAGCCTTTCAGTGCCAAACGTTTGAATCATATGGTGGAAGATCTGATTGTAATCCAATTGCGAACTCTCTCAATTGGTTAATGTGGCAGGACTGTAAGATGAGAGGCCAAGAGCTGCATCAGAGTCTTTTCAGAGAGCAATGAGTCCATCATCTAAGTGAAATGTCTTAGATGTTGTTTTACCATCCAATATCAACGATGTGTGGATTATAGGCAGCACACCTTCACAAATACACACACACACACACACACACACACACACACACACACACACACACACACACACTCTCTCTCTCTCTCTCTCTCTCTCTCTCTCTCAAAAGCTGCATAAACAACATGTTTTTTGCAGACAGATGTTTTCTTCATAGAGCTATTGTTTTCTTTGCCATGGAGATAAGTTTTTGGAAGTATGGACACTTTCTCATAGAAAGAAGTTCACCAAGAACACATTTTTCATATTTCACATATGAAAAATATATTGCATATATTGCACATACACGTATTATCATATGAATCTTATTCCAAAATCAGATATCCACCATATCTTCTTGCTGGCATTAAAGAGTTTTATTGAAGTTATGAGCCATTGAAAGAGTTCATCATCGAAGGTTGACGAATATTGATGGGTTTCATGTAGCAATTTTTAGTCGTTATAAAAAAATTTGAGGTGTGGCATGGTGTTATTGAATGAAACCCTCATACTTAACAACTCACAGCAGCAAGTGTGTGGTGAAATGTAAGCTTTGCGGTGAGGTGCTGAAATTCAAATCCGTCAGTCATTAGTTCAGGTGAAAGCTGCACTGTGGAGACACAAAAATGCAGTGACTGACAGTAGGTCTAGTCATTTGAGCTACGTCTGTCAGAGCTCATTTGAACTGCACACATCTAAATTCAATTCAGTATAAACAAAGGCCCGACTTGGAAGAGATCATCTTATTGAAATCACAGGTGCACCTGAGACTGCTTTCCCCTTCCCACTCTTATTGCAGTATCTCTCAGGACATCAACACTCAGCTCTTTCCAGCTGTGAAAGTATTATCACAGATATCATAGGCCTTTTGGATGAATTCTTATGTATTCAGACTTAAAATAAGTGAGTGCAGGGCATCATCTGATACCCTCTCAGCACCTAGGACACCACACCAGGCAGACATCTTGTGGTCTCAGCTGGCAGGACCTGGCCTGGACAGGGCAGGTAGGGCTGCTACTTGCCAGCCACTGTGTTGATAATACTAGAAGTAGGCCCTGATTAGGCATAAGTCATAATGATGAACATTTTGAAGTCAAACCTAGCCTGTTTCATATCATTTTAAGATCTGGTGAAGGAAAGGGGATTTGAATTTCTGCCATAAATATGCCATAGAATCATCATGACCCTGGCTCTTCCTTAACAAGGTTGAGATATAATGAGGCCATAATAATGGGGCTTAGTATGAGAAAATACATAAAGACACATTTAATGTTTAACTATGACTGAATTGAATGTCCACTTTCCACAAAATAGGTGGCAGGCAGGACAAACTGCTCCATCTGTCTCATCTGTCAGTTTCATGCAGTTTCATTTTGTTTAACCTCTATTTTTCCTGGAAAGTTTTTGGTCTGATTTCAGCAACACCTGTCTACAGAAAACTTTACAATCACACCTGGGAGCTGCCTAGTCTTCTACTGTTGGCCACTGAACGGGAGCAGGTGGGGGTTAAGTGCTTGGCTTAAGGGACCCTTGATGTTAATTGTTGAGGGAGGGGAAATGATTAGTCTTTCGCTTTCACCACCCAGATGTTCCCAGAAACCGAACCAGCAACCTTCCGACCACAGGCTTGCTTCTCATTATAAATTATAAATTATTATAAACATTTACTTTGGAAAATTGTTGCTACCTGAAATTTTCAAAAACATGATGATCATATATCCACAAAACATAATGATTTTGTAAGCAATAACTATCTGATATCTTCAAAAATAACCCATAATCAGCTCTTCTTTCATGCCATCAGCCATGTTGGCAGGGTAGGTGTTTTGTCTCATTTTAGAAGGAAACTCTTCATTTATTCTGGTAGTAAATCATGTAAAATAATGACTGAAAATGTCAATGTCCTCAATGTGACACCGAGTTGTAAAAGTAGTCAAGCAAAGTTCAAATTTGATCAAATCTTTCTAATCAAAATAACTAATATCTGGAAGAAGAATATCTGTAGTGAAGTGAAGTTGTGTGGCAACCGTCTTTATCTTGAAGAAGGAAATGCTTAAGTTGTAATCAGATATCTGAAAGGTGTGTTCTGCAGTTTCCATTTGAGCAGTTAGCAAAATTGCACTGACAACAGAGATTACAAATACATAAATACGAACACTGTGGTAGATGTAAAGATAGGAGTTTAACCAAGTCTTAACAGAATACTGGATGTGGGTGATGCACTGCAAAACATTGCACAAAGTTGCTCTCAGCAAAGTTCATAAACAGCAGGGAGGCGGGAAAGTATTGTACACTACATTTTAAATCGCACCCATTACAGAGTACAAACATATGCTGTTACCTTGCTGAAATTTTGCTCAAGTAGTATTTTACTGATTATTACTCTAGTAATTAAAACTACTGAAATTAAATTTTAAAAGTAAAAAGTTCAAGCTCATTTAAAATGTACTCATTTTGACTATTGAGCATTTAAAAAAATAACATTCTGAAATCAGGGTCATCATTCAATCTATAACTAATGACAGTGCTAGCGAACCAGCTGGATAACAACCAGGCTAACACAAACCAATAACACTGTAGCTGGATGGTTAGCATTTTGGCTAATGTTAACTAAGCTACTATCATGGATAAATGTGAGCATTTAATGTTACAGTTAGTCAACTAAATGTTTCCTCCGCATGCCAACACAGGTTTGCTAAAGCTGTAATGACTTAGCGAGTTTCTGATGCAATTCTTATGAAGAGCCTGGAAAAACGTGTACTCTGTAATGGATGTGATTTAAACTGTAGTGCAATACTTAAGCCAAAACGTAATTAAGTAAAAGTAAAATTACTGATTTCTCAGTATAGTACAGTAATTGTAATTTGTTACTTCCACCCTTAAGAAACAGAGGCTTGCCAAGCAGGTTAACAGCATATCCCTTGGCACCATATAAAGCACTTCAAAGTAATGACACTGTCAATAAAGAGAGATAAAATGTGAGTTCATGGAAGTAGGTCGCATCCATCTTGTGAGGATACTTCAACCCCACTGTCTGAATGGTTTTAGCTAAGATGTGTGTGTGTGTGTGTGTGTGTGTGTGTGTGTGTGTGTGTGTGAGTGTGAGTGTGAGTGTGAGACCATTTGGGAATACTGTCCTACTTTTTTCTGGGCACAGCCTCATTCCCCCTGACAGTGGTCACGTCTTCCCATCACTGAGGTTGAGCTACAGTCTTGGAATCCAGACTTGTCCTCTCCTTTCTTGTGGACAGGAAGTGCTTCTGTTTGGCAACATCCACCTCCAGAACCCCAGGCTACACCAGCCTTAGTCAGCCTTAATCTTGCAGCACTTAGAGAGAGAGAGAGAGAGAGAGAGAGAGAGAGAGAGAGAGAGGAACATACACAATGCATGCACACACACCACACAACTACATTCACACACACTGTACATATAGGCTCATATCAAGTATTTGAATTGGAATGATATTTTGCTTTATTTTGGAAAAACAATATTCATGATACATTTCAGTCAGTAGCCTACTCCAGTTGAGGTCAATGGATGCAACTGCAGTGGAACATTGACTTGATAGAACCACCTGAGAGAAACCAGTGGTTTTATGAGGGAACAACATATATACAAGGGTCATCTTCTATACTAAAGGGTGATGTGAGCATGAAGTTGAATGAGCATGAGCATGAAGAACATATACAATTACTTTTGACTGTCTTTGTGCAAAATAGAAATAAAAATAAATAAATAAAATAAAAATAATATATATAGTTTGTGAGAAGAGCACAGACATGAGTCACCTAATATCATGATAATTGTTGAACACACTCCCAGTGACACATCAGTGTGGCTTAGGGGCCGTAAACCTCTGTTCCCATATGTGATTTCGGTTAAGCGCATGGTCCAATCTATCGTGACTGCTCTAGGAATGTCCGTTTCTCTGTCCGTTTTATCGTTGTCATTTTCCTTTCTTCTTAATAAACATGTAATTTGCGCTGTGATTGATGGTCTTTTTATAGCTGTTATTACTTTCCCTCCTTGTTGTTGTGTCCAATGGCTAAACCAGCCAGTCCTCTCAGCCCCCGTGGTCCCCATAAAAGAGATGGGCTAACGGTAAGGGCCCTCTGCTTCCAGGCCAGCTTCTCCCTGCCTCTCCTCCTGTAATTCCCATTACTGCCCTTGGCTCCAGGAGCTCACATCCCGAAACCTGTTCACTCTTTTCCTTCTCCACTTCCCGCACCACCTCTTTTTCCTTCTGCAATGACACACAAAACCCTGTTGTGCACCATTCAAAACAATTGCAATAACGTTTGTGGCTCAGGTATGAGGGGGCATTCTTACAAACAATGTTATAGACATACCCTGTGAGTCAAGTGAGTCAAGGGCAATAGGTTGTAACCACTCCACTTTTTTGACTATTGTATGAGATGGAGAGTGTTACATCCTTTGCACCAGGTTTTATTGGTTTGCACTTTTCTGGGACTTTGTTTTGTGTTTGGTGAGATATCGCTTATATGTCCTGTAGATATATATTTCTATATATATATTCAATACATATTTTTATTGAGTGAGAAAATGAATGAATATCTGATCCATTCACTGGTCAGAAGGATAACTTTAAATCCAAATTCACTTTTCATCTCTCAAATAATAAAATACATACGATACAGCAGACGGTACCTCTCAAGTCAATTTCCCCTTTATTTTTGCCAAACTAAAACAAATAGGCCTACAGAGCCCACAAGCTATGAACAGACATTATGAACTGTGTTTGATTTATGCAATACATAAATATCTCTAATAGTGAAATGATTTGATTTTGGCTCGTGGCTTGAAAGAAAAAGGTTGACCAAAATATTCTTGAACTTTTTTAATGCAGGTTTATAAAAATGAAACCTACTGATTGATCTCCTTTTTCCTCCAAGGAAATTTAATGACTTCTTCATACCTTTGGAAGCCCAGTGGTCACATTTCACTTCAAGTTCAATGAGCCACGGTTTCAAACAAATTCTATTTTTATTCACTATCTTATGACGTGATAACATCAGAATAATGTTACCTCTGGGGCCACGCGACAGACATAGAGGCTCCTCTGAGAAAGCCATGGCTTTGAACAAAGAATGGCAATAGAGATCTTCAAGGCTGTGTGCCGTTACCACAGAGGCATCAGTGGGTAAATCCTGACCAATTTATGAATATCACAGGCCAATAGTCAGGTCTGATTTATGCTCAAGGGTGCACCGGTTGACTCAATTACAAGCCAACCTGTGGTCACAGACATGGTTCAGAAGTGGCTTTTCATGTGATATAAATTCATGGGAATATAAATCCAGAAAAGATATTTTTGGCCAATGTGATGTAAAGAGTGTCCACTCTTTGCAGCAAAAGCATTATTCCAGTCTAGACTTGCTCCTGACTGAACTCTAAGTAAGTCACTTCATCAGTGTTTGTATATAGTTACACATCGTACCCCATACATATTTCCATCCCAGTTGAAATGAATTAAGACATCATAAACACTTATTAAATTAAACATTGTCTGAAATATTCAACACACATTGTAACATGCAAAAAAAAAGCATCAGCATCAGTGGTGTTATTAGATGAGCCTTCCTCTTCATGCACGTGACTCAAAGCCACATCCTTTGCAAATGCATATTTCCAAAGGATGTGGCTTGCAAAAGACGAATACTTCCTTCTCATGCCCGTTATAAGCCTGAAAAAGTGAGTGATGTGTGCCACTGATCTTCAGTAGCTCGGCCGGACTCTGATCTCACCATGCACATCCAACATAAATTGGTACTGCTGGTACTTGTGCTGACTCTTGATGGTCAAGGTAAATTAAAGTAGAGTATTACATTATTTTTTCACACAGGTTGCTGTAGCATGCACTCTCACACCACAGCACACGAGGAAATGCAATATTTTATGTATACAGTTGGATATATCTGCTAATTTTCATCAGAGATAGAAGAATGTATGCCATGTATATATTATGTATCTATATGTGTGTATATGTATATATTGATTGACTTTATTGAGTGACTTGGATTGTTTATTTAATTATTTATTTGATTGTTGTGCCTGTCTACCTTTAGTTTTTTAGTTTTTTAATGCACCAACATCACCGAGTCAAATTCCTTGCATGTGCAAATGTAGTTGGCCAATAAATTTGATTCTGATTCTGATTCTGGTTATTGTGTTTCTTCAGTTCACACAGGGCGAATCTTTGGAGGCCATGAGGCTGTTCCACATAGCAGACCCTACATGGTGCTTTTGGAGCAGTTTCAATCCAACAAAAGATCTTATTGTGATGGCTTCCTTCTGAATGAGGACTTTGTGATGACTGCTGCCCACTGCCAAGCCAGGTCAGTTCAATTTATGCTTACCTGATGACAGGGGGGTGCTGCTAAGAATTTTGGGTCCCTTGATCAGATTTGACACTGGACCCCCGATCCAGATGGTCTGACTTAATACAACGTCACCTCAACTTTCCGAAGGAGTATCTCTAGGTTGGGGCCTCTGAAAGTACCTCCCCGCACTAGTGCCACCCTTCCTGCTGATATAAGACCGATATGAAACACATCAGAATCTACTGATTATAAATGTCAATTGCCTTCAAATGTACTGCATTATGACTGAATGTCTCCATATAGTCAACAGTCATTTAACTAGTTTAAAACAAAATATTTCAATCATTTCATGGATAAAATTAAAAAACACCTTTCCTCCCCCTCACAAAAACACTTTCTAAATAGATCATTATCATCATCACCATTGTGTTTTAATTTGCTTTTTTTTATTTTTACAATCACTGCACCCATTTCATTTTGTCATTTCAGCTCCTATACTGCCTTGCTGGGAATTCACAGTTTTTTAGAGCAAGACCAGCAGGCAATAATTGTGAACCAATCATTTCCACATAAAGACTACAACACGACAGAGAAACCGACAAATGATATAATGCTACTTAAGGTAAAAGAAAAAATATCATTCACTTTGAAATCCTTGTGGTTAGTAATGGAGCGCTTACTATACCACCATGTTGTGTGCAAGTGCTCTATTTGAATACATTCATCAAAAAGATATATAGATATATAGACATCATTGAACAACCAATAAAGAATGTCATTGTTGGGATCAGAATTGATGTTTTGATTTGATGTTTGTATTTTCTATCTCTCCCCCTTCCTCAAGTTGAGCACAAAAGCAACATTCAACGAGCATGTAAAACCCATTGCACTTGCAGGCCGAGGTGATGACATATTGCCCCAACACTGTCTGGTCTCTGGCTGGGGTAATTCAGACAAGAACACAAAGCAAATGACTGACAAGCTCATGGAAGTCAATGTAACTCTCGTTCACAAGGAATTGTGCGCTGTGAACCACTTTCTCTGCTCTGAGGGACAGAGTGGACCTGGAACTGTAAGTACATTGATTAGATACTTTATTGATCCCCGGGGGGAAATTCTGGATTAATGTGGACACTTAGGTTCATTGATACTTAATACTTAATCGCAAGGAGGCACTAGACTGTTGATGAAGCATTGTGTCAGTCACTGCATATACTGTATGTACTTCCAGGGAGACTCTGGTGGTCCACTGGTCTGTGATGGCATGGCGTACGGGGTGGTGTCCTTCACCTTCACTCATCACAACGCGAGAAATCCACCAATGCATGTGTTCACTAAGATTTCTGACTACGAAGCATGGATTAAGCAGACCATGAAAATTTGAAAATGGAAAAATCAACTACAGAGCCGTCTTCTCAAACAGCCGCATCCACATCCTCTCTGCACTGGTTCCATTTGGACTTGATAACGTGATCATTTAAATGTAAATATAATGACGGATGCCTTATTTAAAACAAATTAATGAATAGAAACAAAGACCATTATTTAGAAACTACTAGAAAACTAAAATTGACTTTTTTTTAGAGCTCAAGCTGCAGGTAATGCCTTGCAGATAATAAATAGACTTTAAACAGAAACCTTTTAGAGCTTCAAAAATAAAATTCATATTTAGCAACTTGGGTTGTATAGTATATAGATGAGTTGGCAATGAGAAAAATGAAAGTGTTTCAGTACCATGTTTTGGCTTTTTTATGACAGTGCTGCTGTTTTATAGTTGGAATTATGTGAGCTATCAACTCTTGAGTCTTCAACTTTCAATCATTTAAATCTTTCAATTTCACATTAATCTAGGCAAATTGCAAATACAGACCAAGAGCAAAGAGCTTTTTCAAGGCTAGACCTACATTGCCAATTAAGATACTTGTTTCAAATAAGGTCCATTTGTTGTTTATCAAGAGAATCTAAGTGTACACACAAAGCTCTTTGATGGAATATCTTGTTCTGTAACACTGTATTACTATGTTATCTCTGTAATGCTTTATTGTTCTGTGCATCTACTTCTAAGTCTTTTTTATACCATCTTTTGACTTAAAGTGTATTCATGTACAACTCTCCTATACAGTGTGGATTAAAGCAACAATCAAGACAACACTGCCACCTTGTGAACAAAATGCATTCAAACAGCTAAACAATGTTCAAAATCCATTGGAGTTTAATCTGTTATCTTTGACAGTTTTGAAGTGTTTAATATAATAGAGCCATTGTGTGAGAACCTGGAGCTGCATCATTGACAATGACCAAGGCCAATACTCAAGGTGGACGCTGGCAGCAGCTGTGGTGGCTTTCCAAAGAAATAAGCACATTTTCTGGTTCAGAATGGCTCAACTATGAAATAGAGCTAATTTGGGTGTAAAGGCACCTTCCCGACGAGAAAACAGCTGGTATAGGGATTGAAGCCATCATGTCTTGGTTATGGAATGGTGCCTTTTACAACTATGCATCCTTGCATCAACCAATTCATTAAATGTAACTTATGTTCTGTGACCAAATCAACTGACTTCATCTTCAATGTTATTTGATATCCCAATATAAATATCCTATTATGTGATACCCTAATATAAACACCGCAATGGCTATAAAAATGAGGATGCAATTCAGTTTCAGGACAATAATGTTCAGCAATATTCTGGATGAAGTGTCCCTCGTTTCCTAATTGGTTAAGTTATGGGCAACTAGATAGAATTAATTAAAAATAACATTGAGAGCAAAATGTGTACAGTATATAAAGGGTATGAACTAAAACAGGGGATAGACATTTGTAAAGGCTTTTTTTTATTTCAGAAAAATACAACCATGAAATTATAGCATGCTTAAAAAAAAAAAACCAAAAAAAAAAAAAAAAATCAATGACGCTATGATGAGAACAATAACTTCATTTGTATTGTCAGAACACTTTTGCGAGAAAAACTTCAGGACAGATCTGGCTTGCTTTACAGTCATCACAGTGCTTAAACCTTGGTAAAAACCAAAAAAAGTACTACTTCAGATGATTAAGAAAACAAGTCTCTGTCGAAACCAAATGGCTCGAGGAGGAAGCATTGTGTTTATCACTTGAGGAGGCTTAAGATAATCAACTAAAAGGCCTGTGATCCATTGACTAATGACTGTATATTTATTTAATAGAATACGAAGTTCGTTTACCCCTCATCCTATTTCCCCTCACACAGAATGTGCAAATAAGGACGGCAATGAGTTCCCTTTTCCTCAGACTCACCACCATAGAGAGCACAACAGCTTCAATCTTCAATAGGTGTATCCACTTTCTAGTTATACATTCCCTGCCTTCTTGGCCCTGTCTGAATGTGTGTGTGTGCAGAGCTCAAAGTGAGACAAAGTGCACTTAGTGTAGCGGAAATCAAAATTTGTTCTCTTTAGATCAATTACAAAATGACAAGGCTCAATGGAAAACAAAAGTTAAATCAAAAATAAAACTTGGAAAAAGACCAGCGAGGTCAGCTTGGCGTGCAAGCCGGCCACGCCCTGTACTTATCCAGGACTGCTCTTATCTATGTAAATGGTTTTAAAAAGAATGATTTTTTAAACATTTGGTGCAGTAGGTTCTGCACTAGAATAAATTCCAGCGAGGTCTGCTGTCATCACAAAGGGCTGCGGTTCAGAGGGGTGATAAGGGTGTTGCCTGGATGACATCCACCATGCCAAGCTACCAACCACCATCATCACCTATGAGGAAGAAATCGGAGATGAAATATGTTACGAGGACTCCATGGAAAGGTGGGGAGTTTCGCGAAGAGGCCTTGCTACTAAACACTTGTGTGGAGCTACTCCAAGATGCAAATACCAATATAAGAGAAACTGATGAAAATCAGCCCAGGATTTCCCCCCGGGGATCAATAAAGCATCTATATCCATCTTCTACTAAGCTAGCACGAACGTTAGAGACCACTTTACTTGCAAAAACTGTAAATGTCAGTCTTTTTGATTTGAATGTTTTGATTTGCCAAAGAAGGCCTTCAAAACTTTTAAAACATAAATATTGAAATAAGGTGATGTGGTTCTATTGTGTGTCTTCTCCTGTAACAGTAAAAAGCAAAAATTACCTAGTTAGACAAAGTCTCAAAATGGCGAGAAAAGAAAAAAGCTTCAGATAGTAAGAACTTCTACGGTCTATCGGAGAAACAGGGCTCCTACACATTTCTGCTAATTCCATGACTGATATTTGTCTCTGATTTAACAAATCAATGTAGCATTTATATGGCAGGTCGTTCTGTCCTTTATTCCTTTTTAAAAAGGCACTAGTCACTTAAATTAACTTTAAATTAACACTTGTACATATTTATTAAACACTAGTCACTTATATTTAAACACAGGTCACTATTGTAAAGCTAATAGTTGCAAAACAAAAGAAAAAAATATACTAGGTCTATTATAATAAGCACTAGTTACTAATTTACTTATGACTAGCCACTTTTCACTTTTACTAGTAACAATTCAATAAACAGTCATTATTTTATTTCAGTTACTAGTAACTAATTTAATGTTACTAGGCACTATTCTTTAAATAGACTTAAATGTCATAGGTCCTGTGTTGACCAACTACATCACTTGGAACTCTTAAGTTTATTTTTACAAAGTCTATCAACAACCAAGGTTGATATTAAACACTTCACTAGTTGAGAATTTTTTTTTCCTCGTTTAAAAAAAATAAATAATAAAAATTCCTAATAACACATTTTTCAATAGCTTTTTTTTTTGGCCTTGAAAAACACTATTTTTAAATCCATGTTTCCAGGTTTTCCATGACCATGGGGGAAATCCAGGGGAAGGCTAAACATGGAGTTTCTGAAGTCTGTAGTCCGCCTACAGTGTGTAGTAGAGTACTAAACTGGATCATCAACATATTGTTTTTTTTGAACATATTTCAACTACAGGAGGCCTCACTGGGCGCCAATGAGCACAGCACCACCCCCTCCTGTTCAAAGAAGAAAAAGCCCTTTGATTAATGCGGTGGTCCCAGGCTCTGCACCAGTGCACAGGGTGGAGGAAGGAGGTCCAATATCATCCAGCAGGGGAAAAAACAAAATCCTGCAAAACCTACCTTAATTTGAGGTAATTGCTTAGATGCCAATACTGCTTTTAGCCGTCATATAGAGTATATATATGTATTCATATTGACCAACTTGCAAGAGATTGTTGATTTAAGTTTGTGCCCTCTATAGACAGATGAACTTTACATCTCTGTAACCAGGCTCAAGACCATGCATGGGGGCAAAGCTGGCCTGATGATGAAGCCACTCCAATTAAAATACAACTGACAGATCCATCTCTGGACTGAAAAGCAATGGATGGGCTGAATCCAATCAGATGAGAGGATGTGGCTTGACAGGCACCAGGATGGCTGCCTATCATTTAACTAATGGTGTTAATGCTTATTTAAGAAGCCTCACCATAACTATCATTGCTGTCTCTGTACGAACCTCTTGAACGGTCTCCATATCCTCCTCCTTGGATTCTGTAAAACCAAACATAGGGAAAAGGGTCAATAAAGAAGTATTTAAAAAATTAAGTAAATCAAATACTTTTTATCAACAATTATTCAATTATTTATACTTTGTAAAACAAGATAGCAATGTGGAGCTAATTTCTGGGCCTATCAAAATGAATTGATGACATCTTACAACTTTGGCCTGAGTGACTCCATTTTGGCTAAGAGTTATTCTAAGATTCAGTATTCACCTGTCTCTGCTGTAGTAGCCTCGGTCCTGATAGCCGCCGCCACCACTTCTGTTGTCGTACCTCGCCCCACCGCCACCACCTGAAGTCAAACAATTCCGGGTAAGTGCACAAAATGAGGCAAAATTTTAGAAGTATGTTTTAAGTGTTAAAAACAAAATGGCCAACTAATCTCACCTTGTGAGAAGCCACCACGCCCACCTCTTCCACCGCCACCGCCGCGTCCCCTGCCGCTGAAATATCCGCCTCCTCCTCCACTTCCGCCGGAACCGCCTCGGAAGCCTCCACTAGAACGACCTCCACCACCTGACTTGCCGGCCTGGTCCACACGGATTTGCCTGCCGTCCAGTGACTTTAGAGAGGACCAGGGATGAAAAGAGTAAAAAAAGTTTTAGAGAGCAAACTAAAATGCAAGGTTGACATGTATGATCTGATGGGTTTTCAAGGATGATGCATCAGTAGGATATGAACCGTAATTATTTCAGGAAAATTACACAATCAAGAAATGTGTGCTTTCTTGAGAGCCATTAAATGTTATTGAAGGTTTAACAAAGCTAGCAATTAAGTTAGACCTATGTTTTACCTTGCCATTCATAGCCATCATGGCGTCCTTGGCTTCATCTGGATTTTCAAAGGTGACAAAACCAAAACCACGGGACCTCTGGGTCTCCCTGTCTTTGATAACAACAACTGAAGAAGAATCTTTAGTGAGTGTGTGAACTCATGTTAACTGCAACCTTAGATCAAAGCAATGATAATTAGGTACAATTTTCTAGAGTCAATATTCATTAAACTTGCCTTCAGATATCTGTCCATATTTGGAGAACACATCCTCCAGAGACTGTTCAGTGGTGTCAAAGCTGAGGCCACCCACAAATAGCTTCCCCTCGTCAGACGACATGATTCGTTTTACCTGTAGTCAGAAAGGAAAAAGATGTGTATCATGCCACGAAGATAGCTAGTAACTATCGGCGTGGGATGGTGCGCTTCTCGATTGCCCGCATGTGCTAGGCCGAGATTCAACCCCCTTTGTTCCCATGTTGTCCATCTTCACCGATGGCAAGTGCTAGGCTATCTATCAGTTAGAATCCTTACATCACTCCTGGCCTAATTACCGTTAGTCCCGAAAGCGTATCGCGTATCAAAATAAAATACTAAGATAACTACCGTTTTAGATTGAAGCAATCCGTAACTGCTCGTCGCTACCGAATTAGTCAGCCATTGCCGCTAAAACTGTACCGTTATACGGATGCTACGCTAGTGGGTTAGCGCGCGGCCTTCTCTTAGCATCTGGCTGGTTTGAACTAACGGCTTGAGTTGCGAAATATTCCGTCCTTTTTCTTTTTTCCATTGATAATTATAGTACTAAGAAAATATTTCGACCACAATAATGTAATATAAATCACAGAATTACCCCCGGGAAAAACGTTGGATTCAGACGGCACAAGACCTGAGGCCAGAGCGAAGCACAGGAAGGAGACTCTTCGTTTCCGACACGCCTACTAGATTAAGTATGACGCCGAGTACGTATGTGTGTGTCCACTAGCTTGAATTGTGGAAAATGGAGACTGGCAGATTATCGGCACCCTTGCATTTCATGCAGATAGTGTGCAATATCCTTTGAAATAATCATTAGAAACAAACAACTTTAGCTTTTAACACATTCAGACATCGCTTCACACGAGTACATGATCAAACAAACAAAAAAAAAAAGTCAAAATTGTTAAGTGGACATGATTATTGCCACCCTTTACAACAATTCAAATAGATTTTATTGGAGGAAATAATATATAATTTGCGGTGTAATTCAACGCACCCGTGACAGGTTGCAGGTGCACACAGTGTATAAATAAACTGGTTATCCATGTTAAAGTGATAAAACACTGTCTGTTCTGCTTCCCTGGACGTCTGTGAAAATGGTGAAGAGGAAAGAGCTGTCTTGAGGATGTTTGAAAAACTATCAAATATAAGCATTCACTCGGTCATCTCTAGAGACCTTGGTATTACCGTTTCCACAGTTCACAAGGTTAAGAAGTTTGCTATGGAATCTCCCAGGACGTGGTAAGAGGAAAATTGAGCTCAACCATTGTTAAAAAATGACACTGCTGAGACCCCACTGCTGAAAGAGAAACACAAGAAGGCCCAATTGATCTTTGCCAAGACCCACCTGGACAAAACCTAAATCCTTCTGGGAAAATGTTCTGTGGACCGATTAAACCAAATTAGAGCTCTTTGGCAATGCAGATCAGCGCTTTGGTCACAGACAATGAAATGTCTGTAAACCCTACCTACAGTCAAATACGGTGGAGGCCCCATAATGCTATGGGGCTGCCTTTGGTACTGGACATCTTGAACATATTAAGGGCATCATAAAAATAAGATTATCAAGTCACTTTGGAGCAAAAGTGGGCCCTCCGACACTAATCCAAAACACACCTAGGTCAAAGAGGAAATATTGCACTGTTCTGGAGTGGCCAGTGATGAGTCGTGATATAAACCCAATTGAGAACCATTTATTGAATCAGATATGGTACATTATCTGCATGAAAAGCAAGGATGTCAATCTTGGCCAGATTGTACTGCACGAGAGATTCTCTAAGGCAGAAACTAAACGTGGTACAAACATATCAAATGTACAATTATGCTGCGGTAGTCTTGCAAAATGAATCCCATGTGAGCTACTATAAAACAAATGCAAAAAAGTCGTCAGTTCACATTTTATTTCATTAATGAGCAGAACAATTTACATTCATTTTGATCAGTAATTAGAGCATAAGTAGCATCATGTGTCCCATCTCCATTACAGCGCCTAATCTCAACCATAACTAGGGTCAGTGTTTACCTTAGCCCAGAACTATTTGTGGTGGTAGGGCATCCTCGGGGATACTTTTCAATGCTCATACAAGGGAACAAACATTCAATGCATTACGTCAAAGTCATTAAGTCAAATGCAAAATTCCCTTCCATGATTTAACAGTTGAATTTCCATGATCTAGAAACATAACATGACATGACATGCAAAACATCATTTCAATCAGACTCTGGTCCTCAAGAGCCAGTCCTGCAGTCCAACCTTCCACCCTCACCACCTGATATCACCCTAGGTGAGTTATTTCAGGTGGGGTGTGCATTCTGGAACAAACACCTGCACTGCACCTTTGATAAATCTATAGTTGTGGCACAAACTTAACATTTAGCGTGTCTGTTGTCTACTCATGATAACCAGTCCTTTTTTAAATGCCTTATTACACTCCACAGCAGTTTGGTTTAATGCTGAATCAAGCCCATCTGATGTGGTTTACCCAAACCCAGGAAAAACAACCACACAGAAGGTGCTTCTCAAGTGCTGGCCTCTTCGTTTTACAGGCCATGGCTGATGAATTTGAGCAGTTCTCTCTGCCTCTCTTCCATTCCTTAGGCCGAGCAATCCTTTGCAGAACCTGTAAGAGTTATATAAAATTAGTTGTTCTGTAGCACTCAACTTGATTGGGCCTACAACCAATGTGACCTGTGTTGTACATTAGGTCTAAATACAATTAAACCCAGACTACTCGCTCAAATGGGAGTGATAAACTCAAGCTTGGCTGGCACCAATCTGAGGACTCCTACTAACCTTGGTCCTGGATGTAAAAGGATCAAAGGCAGTGAAGTAACCCTGTAGACCCAAGGTAGTCACCATCATCCAAGACTTTGTTTTAACCTGAGTAAGTGACAAGAAAGAGCAGTTATTTTATAGCACTTACTCCGCTGAACAAAATGGCACAAACAGGCATGCAGGTGAAGATCAGTATTAATCTACAGTATCAAGACAAGACATTTTTAAAGACTCCTGCCCAGTTTTATTTAAGAGAACAGGCCCCAAACGACCTGTACGACATTTCTTTAGGAACTGGGCGATAACAGCCAAGGCCTGGTGAGAAGTGACAGCATTGATTGTTTGGGCAGTGGAAAGAGGTAGATAGGAGATGAGAACGGTTTGAGGGATGCGAACAGGAGAGCAAAAATTGTTACCTCACATTACTGGCCTATCTCCAATTATGAACTACCCAAGAGAGCAGCTTTCGCCAGAGACCAGAGGATTCACGTGGCCCAACACTTCATTCTCCAAGGACTTTGTTGATTTCCAAAACGATAGCGGCCAGAGGTCTTGGGTATAATGAAGCATTATGACAGAACCAGCAGAAGCAGCACCAGTAGGACATTTCAGTTTCTAGTCTGGCCCATGAACACATCCCAGTAGCCCACCCTCACTACCCAATCTAGCTTTAGCAGACAAATTACCTTGGAAGACCATTTTAAAGCCTCCAAACAACCAACCCCAGTGATGCAATCTTCTCTCAAGGAAACTATACCCAGCCACCCTTACAAGATCCCCATGTTTGATGGCCACCTGTGCGTATCCCACTATAATCTGCCCAGATTCATAGTGTCAGAGCATCACATTTCAACTGGCTTCTTTCTTTTGAAGGCACAAGAAATCAAAACGTTTTCATCTGGTACTTTTAATAGGGCTTTATGACGCCATAATAAACAATAAAAAAAACGTATCGGTTACACAAAACAGAGCACATTGTTTAAAGTGACATTTCTCTTGAGCTGATGTCTTAGTCCAAATGTTGCCAACTGCAGAAGATTGCAATCAGCACCTTTTATAATCATTTTAAATAGCCAAGATTTTTTAAAGGGGCCAGAAAGCACGACTTTATTTATTAACTTACTGATATCCTCTGATGTCCATGCTGTCATTTCTGTAGGTAATGTACTGGTTTTTGAAGCATTTACAGCAATGTCTTTCCCATCTTAGCATGATTTTGGGCCAATATGTCCTTCCCTTCATTCTGACTGGCAAGTATATCTCTGGCCAACACTTTGCATCTATTGTTGTGACATTGGATGATCTGAAACGTTAAACCTCTAATTTAGTCTTAGCACTCATTTATTTTGTTGCCAAATTGAGTGAAATTTCTTAATGAAAGTTGTATCTGGAAGGAGGCTCTTGCATCGACAAAGCTTTATACATACAGGACTCTGGCTACAGAAACATCAGGCAAATGGTTGTTTGTCTAATGGAGCCAAAAATCAAAAATAATTGTAATGTCAACATGTATTTGCTATTTTGTTGAAAGTACTACCTATACTATTTTCTGCTATGTTTGAAAGTAATAGTTGAGGATTTCGAATGAAAGCCAGTTAAGCACATCTTGACTGCCCTTTTTGGCCACCCCAGCTGGCTATGGGTTGTAACAACCAAACATGACCCATACCACTTAAATATGTAAGATATTCAATAAAAAGCAAACCAATCTCTGTTTAGGATTGTTTTAAATAGTTTTGCGGGAAAGCTTTCAGGACAGCTGCATCTCAAAAACCATTGTAACAGTACTAAAACGTTGATATTTACCAACATTTTTTTTCCTCGTCACCATCTAGCCCCTTTAACAAGTCAGTTAATTAGCTTGTATGGTGGTTGTTTACACATCTTTAGCTACATTACAAGAAATTCTGCTAGAAGTGCCGCCATTAATCATTCAATCCTACACTAAAGGAATGAATTACAGAGCTGAAGGGACATTGGCATAGACCTTCAGGGTATAATCACAGCGTGCCAAGCTTGAAGAGCATATTTAATGGATGTATTTTTTTTTTTTAAAGCAATAATTTATTACTACTCTCGTCAAAAGCAAAGGTTTTACAAACCATTTCAACACTGATATTTTGAGGCTTTGGTTTGTGAACAATTTGAGGTAGAAGCTATCAGGCTGTGTTGAATAGTATCAGAGATCTCACCAAGCAATTCAGCCAACAGGTTTAATCGCAAATAAAGGACTTTCTATTTTAAATCAATTTTGTATACTTGCCCAGGGTGCAGTCACATATAAACCAGCAGGTAAACAATGAGCAAAAAAGGTAATAGGACCCTTATATAGGAGCATAAAGATTAACACCAATTACTTTTACAATTACTCTTGTGGAGAGGATAGAGAACAACAGTTCCAACACTTAATGGACTCACAGTGCAGTCTGTTGAACCATGTACCACTAACTGAACCCCAGCCCAAAACAACAACAACAACAACAACAAAAACCCAACCACCCCACCAAAAATAAAAAAGGTCTTCGTAGAACACATCTGTTAAAAAACAGCCAGGGGTGATCTTGCACTCAGGAAGGTTTTGTTTTTACTCGTTTGTGGCTGAGGACAAGAAGTAGGCACAGGTGTAAAGACACTGAAGCAGCATTCGGACATTTTTCCACACAGAATAGTCAAAGCTTAGAGCCTAAAATGTTTTGCATCACAGCTCTATCTAATGGCACTCTCATAGCAATAAGGAAGCATCGCTGAAGGACAATAGAAGAGAGCTTCTGACTCTCTAAAAGGGAAACTTGTGAGCTTTTGTACTAACGTTGAAATAAAGGCCGTACAATCTGGTTCTACTTCATGTTGTAATGGGTAGATGGAAGCCTTTGAGGGGATGTGGACTACTTAATATACTAATCCGCATCGGCAAGGGCTTTTGGACTTTCAGCACCAGTCTTACTGAGGCGTCATGAGGACTTGTAATATTTCAACATGTCTGTACAATAATGCTGTAAAAACTACATAAGAACCTACTTCAGCTATATCAGAGATACTCACCATAGCTGTCGTACCCGTCTCTGTAGGAGCGCTCTCCATATGCTCCCCGAGTCCTGAAACGCAGGAGGAGCAGAACATTACACAGTGAGAAGAGATTTACAATAAAATGAGGGGAGTTAGTGACCTCAGAATCACATCTCATAAATTGTGAGTTGGTGTTTTTCAGAACTGATACCAGTACCAAGTACTTGATTATGTAGATGGGCCGATACGGATACTGAGCAGAGTACCACTCAATACACATTCAGTCGTTCAATTCAATTATCATTCAGTTATCTGGTCAGGCTAAGCAGAATGAATACACACCTTCCTTTTTAGCAATACAAAGTACCTAAGTGATTATTTTGGGGGAATAGTAAATTAAGCCCCCCAATAAATAAAGTATTTGCCACCAACTGCATCTATAACAAGATGGTTGCTTGTTGTAATCAACCCAGGTTATCAATGATATTGTGCATTGTTCTCACCTGCTATCCCTGTATCCGCCTCTGGAGTATCCGCTGCCACCTCCACCACCACCACCACTCCTGTAGCTCCTCTCTTCACCGCCTCTATAGCTCCTGCCACTACCATATCCTCCTTGTCCGCCATAGCTGCGTTCTCTATAGGACCTATCACCATAAGACCCCTCACCATATCCTCCTCCACCACCTAGGAGAGAACAGAGGCATGTAAAGGGGAAAGTTTGAGGCATTTGTAATTTCAAAAAAAGCACACTGCAAGACCAGCCCTATAACCCCCCACACACACACACACACACCTCTTCTACCCCCTCTGGAGAATCCACGGCCCCCACGGAACCCTTCGCCCCGTCCTTTGGACTTCCCTGCCACATCCACATGGATCTCTCTTCCATCCATCGTCTGATGACAAGAGAATCAAAAACAATGCAAAAGAGATACAGATGATACCAATGTTAGTTATTTAGGCCAGTCTTGTAGAAAAAAGTAATGTTTGTTGTCCAATACATGTCTCTAATTTCTGAAAACAGAAACATGCTATTAAATGAACTAGAGCAAGTCAAAGATAATATTCTTAATGAGTTGACTTTTTATGATGAACAAAGCTACTAAACAAAACCCTTACTTAAGCACTTACTTAAGGTAGATAGCTTACTGCACTTTTACTTAAGCTGGTTACACTCTTAGATGCTTGTTTGGGAAGCAACCTACGTTAAATGTACTTATTGTAAGTCGCTTTGGATAAAAGCATCAGCTAAATGACTAATGTAAAGTTAAAATTGTATTGCTTTCTTTACCTGTGGACCCCAAGGGCTTGAGCCATGTTCTATGAGGTATGTATTGCATGTTTGTCAATAAGAGGCAACCTGAAGCTGCTTTTGGGATGGAAACTGACTCAACATCCCCTCCCGTACAAAAATAATGGCACCTGTCTGACATAGGGTGGTCTACACTGTAGAAACCGCCAATTTCTAATTAAAATACATGCATGGTATGAATTCTTTGCCAGCTTCATACCCAACTCCAATCACACGAATTAACTCACTGTTCCATCCAAGGCCAAAGCATCTTTAGCATCTTCGGGGTTTCTCAAAAGTCACAAAGCCATATCCCTTTGACCTCCCCTGACTCACGATCTCTGACAACGTCAACTGAAATGATTAAAGTCAACCAGATTAAACAGTGTAGTAAGTAGGAAACACGATTGTAGATGGTAAGTATTATGAACACCAAGAAACCTAGCCTGAATGGCCTCAAGATGTCACTGCAACTCTTTGGCATTTACTTGCATCTTAGTGGACGTACTTTGACCGCGTTTATATGCCCGTACAAGATTACATTGCAGCCATTGAGCCCCCGTTTCGCGACTGCCGGCTGAGCCGATCTACCGGAGCAACTCCAAACTTTTGGGATCTACTTAGCGGTATGATATGCGATTTTGTGGATATAGAGGCCAGGTTGAAAAATCCCAGAATTATGCTTTAACGTTAGCTGACAAGACGTTTGCGGGTACGGTAAACATTTCCATGGTAACAGCGAGCTCCACCAATCAGACTTCGCTGTTACACTTTAGGATTGTGGGTAGTGTAGTACTTCTCCATGACATCAAGAATAAAACATGTTTTTCTCAAAACAAGGTTGATATGTAGACTTGTGGCTTCTACAGGAGCATACACTATCGTTTCACAATCTACTTGCTTGTGGTGCGTCTACATTCGATGGTTACGACATTATGGCTAATAATAAAGATCTCTATTCAGAAAAGGAATGGGATTTTCACTTTGGGAACCTCACTGTCGAGCTCTATGAATGTGCAACAGCCAGTGCTGCCTCTGGGCGCACCAGTGTACACGGACCAAATGTCAACAGACAAGCCACAATGTTGTGTCATGTGTTTGTTTGATCTTCAACATTTGATCTGCGAGGCTACATGTAGCTGTGAAGGGTCGATTTACAATTCAATTGCTAATTTGAATATTTAAGTGAACTACTCGAATCAGCCAATTTTACTGAATCGAAATTTCAAACCGGTTCTGTCTGGGCTGCACACGGGCGAGCCTGTTAAGACAGCACGAGCATCCGGGACAGTTGCATTTGTTATCTGCTTACCTTGCCAATGACTTCAATGCAGACTGACTAACGCCCCTCTCCGAAAATGGGTTTACACAACACGAGGACGTGGCAAATGGCGCTTGAACATTAACGTTAGAGCACATGGTGGCCTCAGTTTCTGAGATGTTGCATGTAGCGTATAACAGCGAAATCAAGCGTGTGTTTTCATTTGCAGTTGTGTAATATGTACTCTCGGTATGGGATCTTGTTACATGGTATGTGATCAAGATTTTTGTAAGGGTCCCATTCGGAAATACAACGGAATTGCAGCGACATCTTGAGGACGTTCTGGCTACAAGATACCTTGTAACCTAGCAAACAGGTCGAGCAACCTACCTCTGGCAATAGGTCCATACTTAGAAAATGCCTCTTCGAGAGCTGCTTCTTCGGTGTCGTAGCTCAGTCTACCAACAAACAACTTGCCTTCATCAGCCATCTTGGGTAACGCTAATAATACAAGACAATGATAACGTTAGTCGAGAGAATCAAATGACAATTCATATAAAAGTAAGCTCCTGTCCAGTTATAGTAACGCTAATCAACAGTGTTTTTAATATCTGGTCAATTTTCAACAACAATAAACAGACTCCGTTTTAATTCTGCAAATGTTAGTGCTGATAAACCTACTAGGCGTAACCCTAGTTAGTTATCAACCAGGTACGTTGACCCTACCTTAACGCTACACTACCCTTAATTAACATTAGTGTTAGCTAAACGGGTCGGCGAATACAAATTGTGTTGATGTGCAATGCAAAGGCAGCCAAGTTTAAAACTTCCCAGTGATGACTTTACTTCTTACCTCGAGTTGTGCTTCGACGAAAATGAGACAACTGCTAAAATGGCCTCTGCTAAAGCTCCTCAGTTTAACTGTGACTCGAACATCGACTTCCGTAGTTTAGAACCGGAAAAAGAGGGTGTTCAAATGGATACTATTCTTTCACGGGCCACTAGATGGCGCGATTGGCCGCATCTCAAGTGTGACGTAAGTTTTCGACCCAAATAGGGGATTCCGGATCCCGTCCCCATTCAGTCTGATGTGAAAATGAATATGGCTGTAAATTAATTAATAACGAAGTTATTATTTCCCCTATACATTACATTTTGAAATCGGAAATGCGATAATTTAGACTCGAATTTACGAGCTTATTCTAGTAATTCTGAGTTTGTAAAATCATATTTTCGAGATTAATCTCGTGTTTGTGCGTTTTTAAAGTCGTATTTCCTGTATTTGAAAGACGTTTATCCTAGATTTTAAAGTCATATTTCCTCGATTTTTAAGTCATTGTCCGAGATATTTTTGGTTGAGGCAGAAATCCTCACGGATCCCCCCATCCTGGGAAAAATTTGATTACACTCATACATAGTGTACCATTGCCACCTACTGGCCTTTCTTGGTATTGCTGGTTGTAAATACAAATACTTGCATACATACTGGACTGATAGGGAACACTGCTAGTATTATAATGTTTTGAACATGAACAAGTTGGGACAACCCTTCAGTTAACTACCTACCAATCATCCAGTAGTAGTAAATGGTTCCTCAATATACATTTAACATATTACAACGTAGGCTTCTTTTTGGTGTCCCCCTCAGGAATTGCTCTTAAGAATATTTCATGTAATTGTCCCCTCCAAAGTTGATATCAGATTTTCGCCCCTGATTTTTTGGTTGCGAAATCAAAGTCAGTCTTTGGTGCAGGCGATAAAGTTGAGTGGCAGATATGGCGGAATTTATTACACATTAAAATCTCTCATCTCTTCTTTCTCTTCAAGTGTAACTGTAAGTGTAAATTTTATTGTGTATTTTATATAATTCCCCGTTAGCTTGGACGGGTGTAGTATACAGTAAAGCGTGGGTTGAAGGGGGTAAAATACTTTCTATCACTCTCCAACCAGAGAGAGACGCAGTTTTACACTGGAGTTGAAGAGCAAAAACCTTTTCCGACAGACCAAAATAAAAGCCCACAAACAACCAAATATACTTCTTTCAAAATAAGAGTTTTAGAATACAAATGCCCATAAACTAAAAGCTACAAAAGTAATTGAGTTACAGTAATACATTTACATATGTAATATCTCCGTCATATGTAATTTCTACGTTCATTATTTTGCCCATCTTAAGAAAAGAACAATTGGTAAATGGGATCCAAAATCCCATTCATTTTCTCAATAGGTGAAAAAAGTGGATCCGGATACAGTTCGAAATGGTCACATTTAAGAGTATGTAATAATGATGATTTTGCTCACTGCAGGTTAAAGACCTGTCCGTAATGAGCAAATGAGCTGTTAACAATTAGAATAATAGGCGGTTTTGAAACTGTGTCCATGGACTGTTTCAGGACCAATGTTCTTGCTCTAGACAATTAAGATTAGCAAATTAGCAAAAAGACTATTATCCACTATAACCCCTCACCCTGTCATCCCTCCCACCACCCACCTGCCCACACATGGAATATATACACAACCAAAAAAGTCACTTTAGTAAGAGTTATTTTACATTGACAATTGGAGTTTAACTGACAAATTGTGTGTGTGTGTGTGTGTGGGGGGGGGGGTTGTTCACTAACATTGAACAATAACCTTTTTGGCTGCATACAAGCTAGCCAGCCACAATTTGAGCACCCTTTCTGGTATGTGGAACAATGAGTCATCATTGAAAAGACGTAGTGCATGGTCCATTGGGAATTTAGTGTGTCAGGAGTGAGACATGAGTACAAAAAGTATACACATCAGAGCAGTCCCAAAGTGTGTGCATCATGGCTCCCAAGGTGTTATTTGGGCAGAATGTACAAAACGGATGAGCCAGACCCATTAGGTGTCTCCTCTTAGGAGTCATGTATGTCCCTGTGACATATCTTAAAATGAATGAATTGATTGATGGAGAAATCCTCTAAGGCAGAAACTAAACGTGGTACAAAAATATCAAATGTACAATTATGCTGCGGTAGTCTTGCGAAATGAATCCCACCATGTGAGCTACTATAAAACAAATGCAAAAAAGTCATCAGTTCACATTTTATTTCATTAATGAGCAGAACAATTTACATTCATTTTGATCAGTAATTAGAGCATAAGTAGCATCATGTGTCCCATCTCCATTACAGCACCTAATCTAAACCATAACTAGGGTCAGTGTTTACCTTAGCTCAGAACTATTTGTGGTGGTAGGGAATCGTCGGGGTGGAGATACTTTTCAATGCATAGCAACATTCAATGCATGGGACAAAATTAATTTACCACTCAATCAATGATTACGTGACTTGTTGAATGTATAGACTCTGCTAGCAGCTGGTTTAATGTCACTTTGTGGTAAATCGTGGAGGTGTGCCACAGATGAGACTCTGTATGGGAAACACTAAGGGTGGATGGGACCAAGACATTATGGGGCCTGCCTCATACAGTTTCGTTCCATTTCTTTTCACATTGCAAACATTTCTACAAGTAGCCCTACAAGACTTAAACATACACAAGTCTTATACAATCACTTGCCTTACACATCGATTAGAGCTACATTGAATGAGGCTTTTTTGTCAGATACTCTAAGTCAAATGCAAAATTCCCTGAATTTTCCATGACTAAACAGTTGAATTTCCATGAGAACATGACATGCAAAACATTATTTCAAACACTTTAGATTAGGGATCTCAGACTCTGGTCCTTGAGAGCCAGTCCTGCAGTCCAACCTTCCACACACACCACCTGATATCACTAACAAGTGATATCAGGTGGTGTGTGTGCATTCTGGAACAAACACCTGCACTGCACCTTTGATAAATCTATAGTTGTGGCACAAACTTAACATTTAGCGTGTCTGTCGTCTACTCATGACACCCAGTCCTTGTAAATATCATCTTGTAACCAAAGCTCCTGAAATTTACATTTTCCTGGCATGTGTGCAGACTGCCTCAGTTTCAGCATGGAATTCATTTTCGAGCGTTGCCGATTCGACACCTCACACCGTGACTCCGATTGAATTGACACACAAGTCCATCTCAATGTGCTGTACAAAAAAGCCTCAAGAACCACTAAGGTCCGCCTGACTAGGCCTTTTCCGCCATTTTGAATTTTTTGAAAAGCACATTTTTGACATCTCCTCCTAAACCGTAGGTCCGATTGCTACCAAAGTTTCTGTGGATCATTATTGGACCAAGTTTATCAATTTTATTTTTTTTTTTTTACAAATCTTGTTGCTATCTTATTTAGTTTTCAAGATATTGACCAATGAACTTCAAAAGGGCATAGCTCAGCACATAATTAGAAAGTCAACAATTGTTGGGCCGATCATCACAAAACTTGCAGGATATGTCTACATAAGTACCTGAAACATACCCTGAGAGTTTCATTCAAATCAACCACTAGGGGGAGTGGGCCTGGTACAAATTGTGCCATAAATCAATGAGTTTGTCCAATCATAACAAAACTTAGGGAGATATTTGAGCAGTTCTCTCTGCCTCTCTTCCATTCCTTAGGCCGAGCAATCCTTTGCAGAATCTGTAAGAGTTATATAAAATTAGTTGTTCTGTAGCACTCAACTTGATTGGGCCTACAACCAATGTGACCTGTGTTCTACATTAGGTCTAAATACAATTAAACCCGGACTACTCGCACAAATGGGAGTGATAAACTCAAGCTTGGCTGGCACCAATCTGAGGACTCCTACTAACCTTGGTCCTGGATGTAAAAGGATCAAAGGCAGTGAAGTAACCCTGTAGATCCAAGGTAGTCACCATCATCCAAGACTTTGTTTTAACCTGAGTAAGTGACAAGAAAGAGCAGTTATTTTATAACACTTACTCCGCTGAACAAAATGGCACAAACAGGCATGCAGGTGAAGATCAGTATTAGTTTTTCTCAGGCGCTTCGGTACATTTCTGAGATCAGAATTGAAATTCTCAAAACTACCACCTTCACCCTCCACCTCATCTAGTCACTTGTGCACATCATAAAAGCAGCTTTCTCATTCTTTTGAACAAATTCAATCATTGTCATCAAACCCTTCACCATAGTTTTCATGAGAGTAACTGTTCTATTGACAACATGGCTAAGCGTTTTGACTCTCGTTTGTACAATGACACAAAGGACTTGTCATTCTGATGGACTGACATGTTCATTGATGTAAAGATTTACTTTTGAGAGATGAACTAAGGATTTTGAGCAAGGGCTTTTGCAGGTAATCCTTTGTGTGATGCTGTTTGTACCAATTGTTTCGAGAAATGCACTTACTGTTTTGCAGATTGTTAAGGATGACTCGAGAAATGTACTAAAGCGGCTGAGAAAAACTAATCTACAGTATACAGTATCAAGACAGCATAGAGTAATGGTTAGCACTTGGTTTAGGAGTAAAAAGTACCAAAACAAGTATTTCTTCCAAATCAAGTCTACAGTTTGAAACTAGACCAACTTCAGTGCACCAAAGGGATGCATTTGACACTGAAAGCAAAAATGTGAGCTCATGCTACACCTTACACCTTTTGAATTGCGATGACAGCCATGTCTTAGTTGAGCTTCAGAGCTGAGGTGGGTGGGGAGTCAAAACTTGTGGAAAATTAGGCTTTTAAAATATTTTGAGCAAATTGTAGAGTGGAATTCCCCCAAAACATGTCATTTTCAAAGACTCCTTCCCAGTTTTATTTAAGAGAACAGGCCCCAGACGACAGGATGTGCTCCTGTACATTTCTTTAGGAAATGGGCGATAACAGCCAAAGCCTGCTGAGAAGTGACCGCATTGATTGTTTGGGATGCGAACAGGAGAGCAAAAATTGTTACCTCACATTTCTGGCCTATCTCCAATTATGAACTACCCAAGAGAGCAGCTTTCGCCAGAGACCAGAGGATTCACGTGGCCCAACACTTCATTCTCCAAGGACTTTGTTGATTTCCAAAACGATAGCGGCCAGAGGTCTTGGGTATAATGAAGCATTATGACAGAACCAGCAGAAGCAGCACCAGTAGGACATTTCAGTTTCTAGTCTGGCCCATGAACACATCCCAGTAGCCCACCCTCACTACCCAATCTAGCTTTAGCAGACAAATTACCTTGGAAGACCATTTTAAAGCCTCCAAACAACCAACCCCAGTGATGCAATCTTCTCTCAAGGAAACTATACCCAGCCACCCTTACAAGATCCCCATGTTTGATGACCACCTGTGCGTATCCCACTATAATCTGCCCAGATTCATAGTGTCAGAGCATCACATTTCAACTGGCTTCTTTCTTTTGAAGGCACAAGAAATCAAAACGTTTTCATCTGGTACTTTTAATAGGGCTTTATGACGCCATAATAAACAATAAAAAAAACGTATCGGTTACACAAAACAGAGCACATTGTTTAAAGTGACATTTCTCTTGAGCTGATGTCTTAGTCCAAATGTTGCCAACTGCAGAAGATTGCAATCAGCACCTTTTATAATCATTTTAAATAGCCAAGTTTTAAAGGGGCCAGAAAGCACGACTTTATTTATTAACTTACTGATATCCACTTTCTATTTCTGTAGGTAATGTACTGGTTTTTGAAGCATTTACAGCAATGTCTTTCCCATCTTAGCATGATTTTGGGCCAATATGTCCTTCCCTTCATAGTCTTATTTACTCATTACTCATTAATTTTGTTGCTGAACAATATTAGACAAATTGAGTGAAATTGCGTGTGCAAATTATATATGTGTGCAAAAATAATGGCAATGTCAACATGTATTCGGTATTTTGTTGAAAGGGTGTACTACCTATACTGCCCTTTTTGGCCACCCCAGCTGGCTATGGGTTGTAACAACCAAACATGACCCATACCAGTTTTATATGTACGGTATTCCATGAAAAGCAAACCAATCTCTGTTTAAGATTGTTTTAAATAGTTTTGCGGGAAAGCCTTCAGGACAGCTGCATCTCAAAAACCATTGTAACAGTACTAAAATTAGCCCCTTTAACAAGTCAGTTAATTAGCTTGTATGGTGGTTGTTTACACATCTTTAGCAACATTACAAGAAATTCAGCTAGAAGTGCCGCCATCAATAATTCATCCTACACTAAAGGAATGAATTACAGAGCTGAAGGGACATTGGCATAGACCTTCAGGGTATAATCACAGCGTGCCAAGCTTGAAGAGCATATTTAATGGATGTATTTTTTTTTTTAAGCCATAATTTATTACTACTTTCATCAAATGCAAAGGTTTTACAAACCATTTCAACACAGATTTTTGAGGCTTTGGTTTGTGAACAATTTGAGATAGAAGGCTGTGTTGAACAGTATCAGAAATCTCACCAAGCAATTCAGCCAACAGGTTTAATCGCAAATAAAGGACTTTCTATTGTACATCAATTTTGTATACTTGCCCAGGGTGCAGTCACATATAAACCAGCAGGTAAACAATGAGCAAAAAAAAAGGTAATAGGAGCATAAAGATTAACACCAATTACTTTTACAATTACTCTTGTGGAGAGGATACAGAACAACAGTTCCAACACTTAATGGACTCACAGTGCAGTCTGTTGAACCATGTACCAAAAACTGAACCCCAGCCCAAAACAACAACAACAACAAAAACCCAACCACCCCACCAAAAATAAAAAAGGTCTTCGTAGAACACATCTGTTAAAAAACAGCCAGGGGTGATCTTGCACTCAGGAAGGTTTTGTTTTTACTCGTTTGTGGCTGAGGACAAGAAGTAGGCACAGGTGTAAAGACACTGAAGCAGCATTCGGACATTTTTCCACACAGAATAGTCAAAGCTTAGAGCCTAAAATGTTTTGCATCACAGCTCTATCTAATGGCACTCTCATAGCAATAAGGAAGCATCGCTGAAGGACAATAGAAGAGAGCTTCTGACTCTCTAAAAGGGAAACTTGTGAGCTTTTGTACTAACGTTGAAATAAAGGCCGTACAATCTGGTTCTACTTCATGTTGTAATGGGTAGATGGAAGCCTTTGAGGGGATGTGGACTACTTTTAACATACTAAGGGCTTTTGGGTTTTCAGCACCAGTCTTACTGAGGCGTCATGAGGACTTGTAATATTTCAACATGGCTGTACAATAATGGTGTAAAAACTACATGAGAACCTACTTCAGTTGTATCAGAGATACTCACTAAAGCCGTGGTACTGCTCTCTGTAGGAGCGCTCTCCATATGCTCCCTGAGCTAGTGACCTCAGAAATCACATCTCATAAATTGTGGTGTTTTTCAGAACTGATACCAGTACCAAGTACTTTATTATTAGATGGGCCGATACGGATACTGAGCTGAGTACCACTCAATACACATTCATTCATCCTTCCTAGTCGTTATGAAACAATTAAAGGAGTGTGTGCTTCATTTGATCAAAAATACACCGAATTGTGACCATTGTCAAATTTAAGTAAATGATGATAGTAATGTTAAAATGGAAAATTACCTAAATGTTCTTTTACAAGCTGCAAAATTTCAGCAATTTCATCCCAATTATCTGGTCAGGCTAACCAGAATGAATACACACCTTCCTTTTTACAAAGTACATAAGTGAATATTTTGGGGGAATAGTAAATAAAGCCCCCCCACATAAATAAAGTAGTTGCCACCAACTGCATCTATAACAAGATGGTTTCTTGCTGTAATCAACCCAGGTTATTAATGATATTGCACATTGTTCTCACCCGATATCTACATATACCCATCGCCTCTGGCGTATCCGCCACCGCCACCACCACCATATCCTCCTTGTCCGCCATAGCCGCCTCCTCCATAAGACCCCTCACCATATCTTCCTCCACCACCTAGGAGAGAACAGAGGCATGTAAAGGGGAAAGTTTGAGGCATTTGTAATTTTGGGAATGACTAACCACAGAATTTGAATTCAAATGATCCATGAGCAAAAGTGCTAGAAATCCAAGTCAGGCAGCATTCCCTTTACATTTGTTTAACTATGGTAATATTAAGTAAATACAAAGGAATTATTGTCCACACCCCAGAAGTTATTACTGTTGAAGTAATAGCAAAATATGAATTAGATTCCAATAAGAGACATTAAAAAAGCCAAAAATGACTCCGTTACCCACATATAACTAAACAAAGTAATAGATTTTGTTAAATTGTATGAGACGTGGCCCTTGTTTCTGTGGGAAAGTGGGCGGTCTTTGTTAACTTCCATTTTGGCTCCCTATTTAGGAAATATGTTAATGACAAGTCTGAGTGAAGCAAAGGGGGAATGAAGCACACTGCAAGACCAGCCCTTATAACCCCACACACCTCTTCTACCCCCACCACCTCTGGAGTATCCTGCGTTGGGCCGTACTGTTGCTACAGACACACGGATCTCTCTTCCATCCATCATCTGTGATGACAAGAGAATAAAACAATGCAAAAGAGATACAGATGATACCAATGTTAGTTATTAAGGCCAGTCTTGTAGAAAAAAGTATGTTTGTTGTCCAATACATGTCTCTAATTTCTGAAAACAGAAACATGCTATTAAATGAACTAGAGCTAGTCAAAGATAATATTCTTAATGAGTTGACTTTTAATGATGAACAAAGCTACTAAACAAAACGCACCTCTTCAAAAAAAAAAAAAAAATACTACCCTGACCCTTCCTCTTAGCACTTGCTTAAGGTAGATAGCTCACTGTACTTTTACTTTAGCTGGTTACACTCTTAGATGCTTGCTTGGGAAGCAACCTACGTTAAATGTACTTATTATAAGTCGCTTTGACTAAAGTAAAGTTAAAATTGTATTGCTTTCTTTACCTGTGGACCCCAAGGGCTTGAACCATGTTCTATGAGGTATATACTGTATGTTTGTCAATAAGAGGCAACCTTAAGCTGCTTTTGGGATGGAAACTGACTCAACATCCCCTCCCGTACAAAGATAATGGCACCTGTCTGACATAAGGTGGTCTACACTGTAGAAACCGCCAATTTCTAATTAAAAAACATGCATGATAAGAATTCTTTGCCAACTTCATACCAAACCCCAATCACAAGAATTAACTCACGGTTCCATCCATGGCCAAAGCATCTTTAGCATCTTCGGGGTTCTCAAAAGTCAAAAAGCCAAATCCCTTTGACCTCCCCGACTCACGATCTCTGACAACGGCAACTGAAATGATTAAAGTCAACCAGATTAAAACAGTGTAGTAAGTAGGAAACACAAATGTAGATGGTAAGTATTATGAACACTAAGAAACCTAGCCTGAATGGCCTCAAGATGTCACTGCAACTCTTTGGCATTTACCTGCATCCCAAGCATTAACACCAATGCAGAACTTTGGGAGAAAAAAAAAAATTGACCATCTGCAGTACAAAAGTGGTTGATCAAAAAATGGGATCTGATGCGATGGCTTCCACAGAGAGCATGTATATATAAAGACAACTTTTGATTTGGTTGTCAACCTATGTCTCAGAAACGGACCACTTGGCACTGCACACGCGGTTTTCCGGGTCTATGAATGTGCAACAGCCAGTGCTGCCTCTGGGCGCACCAGTGTACACGAACCATATATCTACAGACAAGCCACAATGTTGTGTCATGTTTGATCTTCAACATTTGATCTGCGAAGGCCACATGTAGATGTGAAGGGTCGATTCACAATTCAATTGTTCATTTGAATATTTTCAAGTGAACTACTCGAATCAGTTCGAATCCGCCAATTTTACTGAATCGAAATTTCAAACCGGTTCTGTCTGGGCCGCACACGGGCGAGCCTGTAAAGACAGCACGAGCATCCGGGACAATTGCATTTGTTATCTGCTTACCTTGCTAATGACTTCAATGCAGACTGACTAACGCCCCTCTCCGAAAATGGGTTTACGCAACACGAGGACGTGGCAAATGGCGCTTGAGCATGAGCATTAGCATTAGAGCACATGGTGGCCTCAGTTTCTGAGATGTTCCATGTAGCGTATAACAGCGAAATCAAGCGTGTAAGTGTTTTCATTTGCAGTTGTTTAACATGTACTCTCGGTATGGGATCTTGTTACATGGTATGTGGTCAAGATTTTTGTAAGGGCCCCATTCGGAAATACAACAGAATTGCAGCAACATCTTGAGTTCGTTCTGACTACAAGATACCTTGTAACCTAGCAAACAGGTCGAGCAACCTACCTTTGACAATAGGTCCATACTTAGAAAATGCCTCTTCGAGGGATTGTTCTTCGGTGTCGTAGTTCAGATTACCAACATACAACCTGCCTTCATCGGCCATCTTGGGTGACGCTAGCAATACAAGACAATGATAACGTTAGTCGAGAGTGAATCAAATGAAAATTCATATAAAAAAGTAAGCTCCTGTCCAGCTATAGCAACGCTAATTAACAGTGTTCTTAATCTCTGGCCAATTTTCAACAAGAATAAACCGAGACTCAGTTTTAATTCTTCAAACGTTAGTACTGATAAACGAACAAGCGTAACCCTAGTTAGTTATCAACCAGCTACGTTGACGCTACCATAACGCTACACTACCCTTAATTAACATTAGTGTTAGCTAAACGGCTCGGCAAATACAGATTATGTTGATGTGCAATCTAAAGGCAGCAAAGTTTAAAAACTTCCCTGTAAGGACTTGACTTCTTACCTCGTGTTCCGCTTCGTCGAAAATGACAGTTTACAGAATGAAACCCTGATTTAAAAAAAAAAAAAAATCGGCTTTCGACCCAAATAAGGGATTCCGGATCCCGCCCCTTTCAGTCTAATGTCACAATGAATATGGGTGTAAATTCATCAATAATTAAGTTATTATTTCCCCTATACATTACATATTAAACTCGCAAATGCGACAAATTATACTCGAATTTACTGGCTGGCTGGAGGTAAGGTAAGTAGGTCAAACAAATATGTAAGACATTTCTTTACTTCTACCACTCAATACAATAAAACACATGTATAATCGTCACCAGTCTTCATTTTCGTTAGCTAGCGGTTAGCTAACGTTTGCTAGCTAGCTACAGTAACATAAAGCAATGTTTGCGGCTGTTTGAATTTCGAGTCAATGAGAGAAGCTACAATGCAATGTAGTTCCTCTACATATTTTGAGGCAAGGTTTTGAACGCTCCTCAGGGACAGGGACCCCCACCCGTCTATAACGTATATGTAAGGTTGCTGGAAGCCTTGTGGTACTGAATACGTTCATTGAACTTTTTTTATTTCACGGACCCCTTGCAATTAAACCAGGGATAGTATCGTATTTGTTTATTAGTTTTCATTTTTTTGTACATGACAGTACACTTACTAATTATTTATTTTATTTTATTTAAAATTGCACACTTAGTGTGACATACTTGTCCATAGCTGTTGTTTGAAGAATTCTGACAGTGACTGAACAATAAATAAGTATTTATGAAGCATATTTTGGTTGATTTATTTGGGTTATTCATTGAAGTAGTTCTTTCGCTTTTAGAACTGTACTTATGTGGCGCATTTTGTTCTTTTAAAGCTATTGCAGTAGCCTCAGGCCAGTGGCACATATTTAATGGATTTCTAAATGTATGTAATGTATGTATAATAAAAAGGTAAATTCAATACTAAGACCAACTTTGTGATGGTTCTCAATGGAGATTCTTTTAGATGAGATGCACCATGCTTGTAGTTACAAAAACTACACCCATACATTGTATACCATTGCCACCTATTGGCCTCTCTTGGTATTGCTCGTTGTAAATCCAAATACCTGCATACGTACTGGACTGATAAGGAACACTGCTAGTATTATGTTTTAAACATTTGAACAAGTTGGGACAACCCTTTAGTTAACTACCTATCAATTATCAAGTAGTCGTAATTATGGTTCCTCAATATACATTTAACATATTACAACGTAGGCTTCTTTTTGGTGTCCCCCTCAGGAATTGCTCTTCAATTTAAATTTCATGTAATTGTCCCCTCCAAAGTTGATATCAGATTTTCGCCCCTGATTTTTTAGTTGCAAAATCAAAGTTGTCAGTCTTTGGTACAGGGGATAAAGTTGAGTGGCAGATATGGCGGAATTTATTACACATTAAAGTCTCTCATCTCTTCTTTCTCTTCAAGGTGTAACCCCTATTTAAATGTGTATTTTATATAATTCCCTGTTAGCTTGGAACCAAGTGTAGCATACAGTAAAGCACGGGTTGAAGGGGGTAAAATACTTTCTTTCACTGCCGTGTGTTCGGAATGGTTCACTCGTTCAGTCACTCACTATTCCCTATGGAGTGTTTGTCAGATAGTCAACTATATGGGCAACGACCAACCGAAGTTTCGGACACTACGCTGAACATCATTGCGTCAAAAAAAATGCGCCGGATATTCATGTGACACAAGCGGACGCACCAAGCATCACGTAAACAAACCGAGCACTCACGGCAGCAGGTTGAAATGTACTCAGGTAGTATCGATTTTGCAGTATTGAATATTAAATCACAAATAATATTAAATCACAAACAAATAATAATAAAATTAAAAAATCGCCATCTGCCATCTTCACGACTCTTCTTCTTTGGTAAGACACGAACGCATTGCATTGTGGTATACGGGAGAAATTGTAGGGTACATTGTCTGTTCACTACAAATTGTTGTGCATTGTGGGTATTTTATAGTGAACTATATAGTGAATCAAATTAACCGTTGAGAATTCGGACACTAGTAGAAAATGGCGAACACACTATATAGTCCACTATTTCTGTAATAGGGAACAGTTTCGAACAGGGGGAAGGAGCAAAAACTCTTTCCGGGGAGAACTCAAAATAAAAGTCAACAAACAACCAAATATACTTCTTTCAAAATAAGAGTCTTAGAATACAAATGCCCATAAACTAAGGCCACAAAAGTAATAGAGTTACAGTAATACATTTACATATGTAATATATCCATCATATGTCATTTCTGCGTTCATTATTTTGCCCATATTAAAAGGGGAATTCCGGTATTTTTAAACCTGGGCTCTATTTGTACAAATACTTCATTTATACCACAAAATAGGTACAAAAAGTTTTGTAATTGCTCCGGTAGATGGCAGTCGCGAAACGGGCTGCTATGGCTGCAACATAATCTGCAGGGGCAAGTGTGCCGATCAAAGTACGTCCACTAAAAGTGCTTGTTTTTGCCACTGACAGCCTCAGATTGTTATTCGTGTCTGACAACATTACGGAGAGGATCGCTACAGAGATAGACCTTTTTTTTTTTTTAACCAGAAACAGAAGTCTCGCTCTGAAATCTGAAAGATGAGATGAGTTGTTGCAGGAAGAGGTTAAACAAAGGTCTATCTCTGTAGGGATCCTTTCTGTAACTTGGAATAACAATCTGAGGCTGTCAGTGGCAAAAACAAGCACTTTTAGTGGACGTACTTTGATCAGGCGCACTTGCCCTTGCGGATTATGTTGCAGCCATTGCAACCAGTTCCATTGCAGCCTGTTTCATGACTGTCAGCTGAGGCGATCTACTGGAGCAATTTTGGGGTATAAATGACTAATATGTACAAATAGAGCCCAGGTTTAAAACAACCGGAATTACCCTTTAAGATGAGTATATAATAATGATGATTTTGCTCACTGCAGGTTAAAGACCTGTCCGTAACTAGCAAATGAGCTGTTAACAATTAGAATGGGTGGTTTTGAAACTGTGTCCATGGACTGTTTCAGGACCAATGTTCTTGCTCTAGACAATTAAGATTAGCAAATTGAGCACAACTCATGGGTTCCTGTATAAGACAGTTTTCCAGTCTGGTACACTCAGTATTTTAGGCCTTATTTTTTTTATGATTAAATTTTTTATTTAATTCAACAAGGTACATACAGTACCATCAAACATATGCAAAAGAGTATTATCCCCTATAACCCCTCATCCGGTCATCCCTCCCACCACCCACCTGCCCACACATGGGATATATACACAACCAAATAACTTATACAAGGGTCACATTGAAAGAGAGATATCAGAAATAAGAAAGTAGTCACTTTAGTAAGAGTTCTTTTACATTGACAATTGCACTTTTCCACATTTGTAAGGTGTTGGGTCCAGCTTTAATTCTGGCAGAGGAGCGTTCAACGAAAAGGATGTCCAAAAAGCCAGAGTTTAACTGACAAATCGTGGGGTGGTAACAAACATTGAACAATAACCTTTTTGGCTGCATACAAGCTAGCCAGCCACAATTTGAGCACCCTTTCTGGTATGTGGAACAATGAGTCATCATTGAAAAGACGTAGTGCATGGTCCATTGGGAATTTAGTGTGTCAGGAGTGAGACATGAGTACAAAAAGTATACACATCAGAGCAGTCCCAAAGTGTGTGCATCATGGCTCCCAAGGTGTTATTTGGGCAGAATGTACAAAACGGATGAGCCAGACCCATTAGGTGTCTCCTCTTAGGAGTCATGTATGTCCCGTGACATATCTTAAAATGAATGAATTGATGGTTTGGGTTTTTACAAGACCCTGAAGCATTATCACAAACTCAATCCCAGTCCATCACCCTTCCCCTCAGTCATATCCTTTACCCATTCTTACTTGCCAGAGATAGAAATATTTGTATGGCATATAAGATCTGCATAAATACCTGACACAATTCTCTTGGGCGCTCCCGACAACCAATCCACCATTGTATGAACTTTTAACTCAGAACCCCAAGGTATTTTATGTCTTAAGATCGCAACCTGAAGTAGTAGAAAAGAGATTGTTTAGGGATATTATATTGGTTGACTAGGTCTTGGAAACTAAGTAAAGAGTCAGCCCGTGAATCTTGGATAAAAGGTTTACCCCGATTAAATGAAGGTTCCACCAAATAGGGGAGGCTTTATGCCATTTTACTTTATCACCAAGGAACCATTCAGACATTCTAAAGGTTTTTAACATGTATGCTATGACAGGACCATGATATAACATGCATTCTTGTGTGATAAACCAGAGAATATGAGGTCTTGTATTCAAACTGGAGCCATTATATCTTGTTCTACAGCTTTCAGAGTCCATCCAAGCTTGTAGATTGCGAAGTGTGAAGGACCAATGATAAAATTTGAAAGCCCAACCAGCCTGCTGATTTATCCTGCTGTTAAGTTGACCATTTAATACATAGACACCTTCCATTCTATACAAATGTCCTTACTAACCAATCCAGCTTTGGTCAATCATCAACCAGGCATGGAGCAAATAAAGTTTTTGTGGGGCATTTAGGCCTTGACAAATTTAAGCAACTGAGTAACTGCGAAATAGGCCCGCCGAGATATTTTAAGCAAAAATATTGAGAAACTAGGGGTTGCTAATTTTATAAACAGTGGAAACAAGTTGTGACTTAATTGTGTCAAACATTCCATCAATTGATCAACCGCTGTCATTACAGGATCAGAATATTATCGAAAGGCACCGTTTCACCATAAATTAACATTTGGGGTGTCTGTATAATTATGTAACTGGGCAATTTTTTAAAGATGATTATTTTTTGGCATTGTTTGAGATTAGGAGGTGGGTGACAAGAAAGTGTCCCGTGCTGGATTTGAACCGTGAGGTTGTGGTTTCATGGTATGCACCTTAGCCAACGGAGTCACCCACCATCATCACTTTGACACAATAGTTTCACTACATATGACAGATGGTGGCACTCTAAGCAAACTTACTACAGCCTTCCTCTTGTAAGTTGGAGCCTGGACCAGCATCTCCTCAGAGAGGCTCATTGACTGCAGCATACAAGTGCTGTGTCCTGTGCTTGACTCTGATGTTGATTGCTAGTCTGGAGCCGCGGCTTTGCAGAGGCTGGGTGTGTGAGTGCTCCAGAGCTCAGATGTGCTGCAGTTTGGCTGTGATGCCCGCTATGTTTATCTCAGATGATTATCCCCACACACGGCTGTTTACCCTGCTCAGTGGACAAGCTACCAAACCAACACAGTCCAAAACAACTATCGAAAAATAGTTTTTCAAAAGATATATTTTACAATACAAATACACGCATTGAAAAAAATACCACCAGGATATCGCCTGTTCAAAAAAACAACATGCTAATATAGCCACATGGAATGATTGCATGGGTGGTTTTTATACATTTACCCATCATCAGTGTCACGAAGAACACATGAACATAGTCAAAAAGGCATGAACTGAAAGAATGATGAGAAACGCTGCCTGTGTGCCTTTAAGAGTTAAAAGGCACCTCTTCTACCCCCTCTGGAGAATCCACGGCCCCCACGGAACCCGTCGCCCCGTCCTTTGGACTTCCCTGCCACATCCACATGGATCTCTCTTCCATCCATCATCTGTGATGACAAGAGAATAAAACAATGCAAAAGAGATACAGATGATACCAATGTTAGTTATTAAGGCCAGTCTTGTAGAAAAAAAGTAATGTTTGTTGTCCAATACATGTCTCTAATTTCTGAAAACTGAAACATGCTATTAAATGAACTAGAGCAAGTCAAAGATAATATTCTTAATGAGTTGACTTTTTATGATGAACAAAGCTACTAAACAAAACCCACCTCTTCAAACAAAAAAATACTACCCTGACCCTTCCTTAAGGTAGATAGCTTACTGCACTTTTACTTTAGCTGGTTACACTCTTAGATGCTTGCTTGGGAAGGAGATGCACTTACGATTTCTGGTGACTAGTAGTTCTCTTGCCTACCTATGTTAAATGCACTTATTTTACATCGCTTTGGATAAAAGCGTCAGCTAAATGACTAATGTAAAGTTAAAATTGTATTGCTTGCTTTACCTGTGGACCCCAAGGGCTTGAGCCATGTTCTATGAGGTATGTATTGCATGTTTGTCAATAAGAGGCAACCTGAAGCTGCTTTTGGGATGGAAACTGACTCAACATCCCCTCCCGTACAAAGATAATGGCACCTGTCTGACATAGGGTGGTCTACACTGTAGAAACCGCCAATTTCTAATTAAAAAACATGCATGATATGAATTCTTTGCCAACTTCATACCAAACTCCAATCACAAGAATTAACTCACGGTTCCATCCATGGTCAAAGCCTGTTTTGAATGTTCAGGGTTCGCAAAGGTCACAAAGCCAAATCCCTTTGACCTCCCTGACTCACGATCTCTGACAACGTCAACTGAAATGATTAAAGTCAACCAGATTAAACAGTGTAGTAAGTAGGAAACACGACAGTACATTGTAAGTATTATGAACACCAAGAAACCCAGCCTGAATGGCCTCAAGATGTCACTGCAACTCTTTGGCATTTCCTTGCATCTCAAGCATGAACACCAATGCAGAACATCAAATTGGATCTGATGCGATGTCTTCCACAGGGAACATATACAAAGCTTTTGATTTTGTTGTTAACCAAACGCAGTTTTCACAAATCAATCCTCCATTTGAAGATTTCCAAGTTAACTACTCTAATCAGTTCGAATCAGCCAATATTACTGAATCGAATTTTCAAACCGGTTCTGTCTGGGCTGCACACGGGCGAGCCTGTAAAGACAGCACGAGCATCCAGGACAATTACATTTGTTATCTGCTTACCTTGCTAATGACTTCAATGCAGGCTGACTAACGCCCCTCTCCGAAAATGGGTTTACGCAACACGAGGACGTGGCAAATGGCGCTTGAGCATGAGCATTAGCATTAGAGCACATGGTGGCCTCAGTTTCTGAGATGTTCCATGTAGCGTATAACAGCGAAATCAAGCGTGTAAGTGTTTTCATTTACAATTGTTTAACATGTACTCTCGGTATGGGATCTTGTTGCATGGTATGTGGTCAAGATTTTTGTAAGGGCCCCATTCGGAAATACAACGGAATTGCAGCGACATCTTGAGTACGTTCTGACTACAAGATACCTTGTAACCTAGCAAACAGGTCGAGCAACCTACCTTTGACAATAGGTCCATACTTAGAAAATGCCTCTTCGAGGGATTCTTCTTCGGTGTCGTAGCTCAGTCCACCAATAAACAATTTGCCTTCATCAGCCATCTTGGGTGACGCTAGCAATACAAGACAATGATAACGTTAGTCAAGACAGAATCAAATGACAATTCATATAAAAGCTCCTATCCAGTTATAGTAACGCTAACCAACAGTGTTTTAAATATCTAGTCAATTTTCAACAAGGTTGAACTGAGATTCGTTTTAATTTAGCAAGCGTTAGTGCTGATAAGTGAACTAGGCGTAACCCTAGTTATTAACGTTAGCCGAGCACGCTGACCCTACCATAATGCTACGCTAGCCTTAATTAACATTAGTGTCAGATATAGTAACGTTAGCTAAACAGCTCGGCGAGTACGCCGTGTTGATTTGTCAAAATCCATTGCATTGGTTGCAATGCAAAGTTTAAAAACTTCGCTGTGATAACTTTACTTTCTACCTCGTGTTTGGTTTCGTCGAAAATGTGGCAGCTGCTAAAATGGCCTCTGCTAAACCGCCTCAGTTTAGCTGTGACGCGAACCTCGACTTCCGTTGTTTAAAACCGGAACAAGAGAACGGTGTTCAAACTGATACTATTCTTTAAATGGTCCACTAGATGGCGTGATTGCGATTTGACATAAACCCCTTCGTCCAGTTCCACCTAGGAGGTGGTGGGGTGTCCATGAATGACGTTTTGTATAGAATAAGGCAGGGAAGGTGCCACGTAAAAATCTTTCAGTATCATAAAGACAAATATGCTCTAATCGTTTGCCCAGTTTTACAGAATTAAACCCTGATTTGAAAAAAAAAGTCTATTAGTCTATTAACGCATCTCAAGTGTGACGTAAGTTATCGACCCAAATAAGGGATTCCGGAACCCGTCCCCTTTCAGCCTAATCTTTGTGAAAATGAATATGGGTGTAAATTCATTGCCCTGAATTATGTCTGACGTTAATATTGATTACTTATGCTTTCAGGGGTCCCTCTATTATGCATTTCTTTGTATGTTGATGTAGTCCCCCCCCCCCCCAAACTCGAATTTAGAAATATTTCCTATATTTTAAAGTCTTAACGTCGTATTTCCTAGATTTCCTATCTAATTTTTCCAAAGTTGTCAGTCTTTGGTGCTGCCGTTAAAGTTGAGTTGCAGATAAGAAGGGATTTATTAAACATTAAAATCTCTCATCTATTTTTTTCTTCTTCAAAGTGTAACCCCTATTGTGTATTTTATATAATTCGTCCGTTAGCTTGGATCCAAGTGTAGTATAGAAATAAGTGTAGCATACAGTAAAGCGCGGGTTGAAGGGGGTAAAATACTTTCTTTTAATATCCAACTAAAGACAGTTGAAGAGTAAAAACTCTTTCCGGGAAGACCTCAAAATAAAAGTCTACAAACAACCAAATATACTTCTTTCAAAATAAGAGTCTTAGAATACAAATGCCCATAAACTAAGGCTACAAAAGTAATTGATTTACAATAATGCATTTACATATGTAATATATCCGTCATATGTAATTTCTACGTTCATTATTTTGCCCATCTTAAGAAAAGAACAATTGGTAAATGGGATCCAAAATCCCATTCATTTTCTCTATAGGTGAAAAAAGTGGATCCGGATACAGTTCGAAATGATCACACTTAAGACGAGTATATAATAATGACGATTTTGCTCACTGCAGAAAGACCTGTCCCTAACTAGCAAATAAGCTGATAAGCTGTTTAGAAACTGTCCATGGACTGTTTCAGGATCAATGTTCTTGCTCTAGACAATTAAGATTAGCAAATTGAGACCGCAGTCAGTAGGGATAAAAATAGCAGTAGATATTGCTGCAGTAAGCATTTTGACTTTTGAGCTACCCTTTTATCTACCTCAGCACCTCCTACACACAAGCACAACTCATGGCTTCCTGTACAAGACACAGTTTTCCACTCTGGTGCAGTCAGTCTTTTAGGCCTTATTGACAAATTTAAGCAACTGAGTAACTGCAAAATAGGCCCACCGAGATATTTTAAGCAACTAGGGGTTGCTTATTTTATAGAGAATACAGTGGAAACAAGTTGTGACTTAATTGTGGCAATCAAACAATCCATAAATTGATCAATCGCTGTCATTCCAGGATAGGACTATTATCGAAAGGCACTGTTTCACCATAAATTAACGTTTGGGATGTCTGTATAATTATTGTTCAACTTAGTAATTTTTTAAAGATGATTAATTTTTTGGCATTGTTTGAGACTTTGGGGTGGGGGGTGACATGCAACATGTGCTGGATTTGAACCGTGAGGTTGTGGTTTCATGGTATGCACCTCAGCCAACGGAGTCACCCACCATCATCACTTTGACACAACTATAGTTTCACTACATATGACAGATGGTGGCACTCTAAGCAAACTTACTACAGCCTTCCTCTTGTAAGTTGGAGCCTGGACCAGCATCTCCTCAGAGAGGCTCATTGACTGCAGCATACAAGTGCTGTGTCCTGTGCTTGACTCTGTTTGATGTTGATTGCTAGTCTGGAGCCGCGGCTTTGCAGAGGCTGGGTGTGTGAGTGCTCCAGAGCTCAGATGTGCTGCAGTTTGGCTGCGATGCCCGCTATGTTTATCTCAGATGATTATCCCCACGCACGGCTGTTTACCCTGCTCAGTGGACAAGCTACCAAACCAACACAGTCCAAAACAACTATCGAAAAATAGATGTTTTTCAAAGATATATTTTACAATACAAATAAATATGCATTTTAAAATACCAGCGGGATATCGCCTGTTCAGAAAAACAACATGCTAATATAGCCACATGGAATGATTGTATGAGTGAGTGTTTCTTATACATTTACCCATCATCATTGTCACGAAGAACACATGAACATGGTTAAAAAGGCATGAACCGAAAGATAATGATGAGAAACGCTGCCTGTGTGCCTTTAAGAGGTAAAATTGCATTGTTATTCTGGGTTTGTCCACAAGCTGACTGTGGAGGCGGACAGATAGTGGTGGTGAGGATGGTGTGTGGGGGAGAGCGAAGGTGTGGGAGGGGCGTGTGTAGGAGTCTCCTAATATGTGTCTCCGGGGGCCAGTATGGATTAGAGAGAGAGAGAGAGAGAGTGAGATGTGGATAAGATGTCCTTTGGATGCATCCCGCGTTTTACAGCACGTCCGTGGCAGAGATTGATCCTGTTTTCCCCTGTTCTCCAGAATGGTGTTGCAGGCTGAACACTCAAGGCTAAGCTGCCCATTAACGAGCCAATAATTTCTGTCATTATGTGAAGACTGCAGCTGGTGCCACTGATGCACTGCTTCTCACATGTCAGGGCTGAAGACTGAAAGGAGTCTTTGCAATGCTCATTATAAAGATGGCCTCTCATCCCTGCTTCCATCCATTGTCTTGGATGCAGGCATGGCAGAAAAGGCCAGGCCTGGGTAGATTATTTATTTCCTCCCCAGCTCCCTCTTTGAAACACAGCATGCTTAATACAAAATCAATGCATTAAGTGTTCTCTAGTATGCAGAGTGACGTGCTGCCATTCCCACTCTAAGCCTTTGGCTGTGATTACAGCTAATTTGAATGATTGAAATGCTTCCATAGTGGAGCTGGAGTGAGTGAAGTGAAGGGCTCACACAGATGAAGGGGGTGGAGGCGAGAGAGGCTTGGCTCTACTCCAGGTTGAGGAGGTGAGTCATTCCCAACGCAGATAGACAGTCTATCAGTGTGTGTGTGTGTGTGTGTGTGTGTGTGTGTGTGTGTGTGTGTGTGTGTGTGTGTGTGTGTGTGTGTGTGTGTGTGTGTGTGTGTGTGTGTGTGTGTGTGTGTGTGTGTGTGTGTGTGTGTGTGTGTGTGTCTGCATGCCCAACTTGTGTGAGTGTGAGACAGAATGAGAGAGCGATGTAAGCAAGAGAGAAAGAGAGTGTTGAAGAATGAATACCACAGTATGCATTGTGTTTGTGTGTGCTTATCACTGTGTATATCACTGGCTTAATCTGTGTGTGTTGCAGATGCATAGTGACTGTAGCCATGTTGTTGAGGCCAGCTCTCTCTCCAATGCCCAAGTGGGCGTCAGACTCACATGGCTCTGGATCAAACTATATGGGGGCAGAAAGGAGTCTCAGAAAAATATGGAAAGTTCCTTAATGTCCTCCTGATTAGGAGACAAGACGAGTTGATGAGTCACCATATTCTCACATGTACCATCACAAGCGTGCAGACACACACAAATATGCAGGCAGGCGCAGATGCAAAGAGGAGTTTCTCATTGTCCCGTTTACTCTTGCGAGGCATCCTTGGTTTTCATCGGCTGGTATAGACACAAACAAATTTCTGCGGCGCCGTGTTCATTAGGTATTTATGGAGGACTGTGAGCAAGTTGTTGGTGAGCTGTCATCCAGCAAGGGAGGGGTGTATACAAAGAGGACATTCTGTTCTAGACAAAGCAAGCGAGCAGGCATACAACTCTGCTGCCTTCGTCCATCCCCGCCTGCCCATGCACCCCAGCCCACCAGCCTGTCTCCGCCTAATAACTCTGCCAGACTGTCTCCCTGTCTCCCCGTCCCTCTGTCTCCCTGTCTCCCCGTCCCTCTGTCTCTCTGTCTCTCTGTCTCTCGGTCTCTCTGTCTCTCTCTTTCACTCTCTCACTCACTCCTCCACCAACGCCACTGAGGAAGCGCAAATAAAAAGTTGTTGTCATGGAAACCTGCCGTGCCTTTCCTACTCTCCCCTCATTACCCCCTCACCACACACACACACACACACACACACACACACACACACACACACACACACACACATATATACACATAGAGCTATCTTGCATCCATTCTATTAGCACTCCAGAGACATTGAGGACATCAAGAGGCAATGCAGAGAAAAGATATCCAGTTCTTACAGAAACAGACTGAGAATGAAGATGCTGAAAAACTACAGGAGCTACAAAAAAGTGCAACAGCAATGCAACCTACACACACACACACACTGTGTATGGCTTTATGCTGTGTAAATATCCTACATTGAATCCATATAATATAAAGTGGAATACTACTCAAATCAATAAGTCATATATGTTATATATGTTATATATGTATGTAGGACTGTGCAAACAGTATTGTTAACACGGGAACCAAAACTCTTGTTGTGATATGCAGATTTACAGCATAAGTCTTGCTCCATTTATTGGCGCATAAAATATTTACCTCTTTGTGGTTGTGTTATCAGTTTAGAAAACACAAACCGACATTCAGTGGTGATGCTCTTAAAGACATGCGTCCATGTACATCTTTGTGGGCCCGGGCCTATGAGTACATCTACTGTATAACCTGTCAGTGAGGTGGCTCCTTGATAAGAAGGAAGCACAGTAATGTCTCTCCTTGGCACTAAAGTAAAGAGGAGGTTTCAGATGGAAGAGCAGCTGGTCTAGTGCTGCTGCTGTTGTTAGTGTTGTTGTCGTCGCTGTGGTGACAACATTGTCCTGAGGAAGCCGGCATCCCTTGTCATTTCCTAGCTAAGCAGACACAGACACACACACACACACACACACACACACACAAACACTGGTTGCCGTGGGTGTGTCCCCAGCTGCTGAAAGGGCTGACGCACTTCCACTCCGCCCCCATGCACGATCCCAGGAGAGTGCGCGTGTCCCGCAGGTCTCCATTCATTCAAGGTGAGACGCAGCTGACATGACAAGTTGCTGCCATGACAACGGTTGGTTGGGTAAAGCCGAGCGGCGTGCGCCTACATGTCGGCTGATAATGAAGTTGCCCCTCCTTTCTTCTCGTTCCCCTCCTCTTCTTCTATTTCCATTGGAATAGAAGGAAAACAGATCAACTCCCATGATACACATTGAGTTTTGCATCTTTTACGTTCATGTTTGTGCAGATCGAGCTCTGTGTTTTTACAATAGCGCAGCTGGGTTGTAGGCCCGTATGTTGTTTTGTAGTGTGGGTGAAGATTCTGGTCAGGTGTCTGTCTACCCTCAATCGATATCTAATCAATTTAATTCACTCAAGGTAATTGTGCAGAGGCTGATTGCTTCTCAACTTCAAAAAGGTGTTTCAAATGAATGGTGGTTTGTATCCCCCTGGTCAGCTATGTATTTGTTTTGGTTGGGTGTATTATTGCTCTCAGGATCAGACACAGTGTAATTTGAATGAGGCTTCTCTTCCCAACTCTGTCCTGATGCAATGAGCATGATTGGCATGTGGGGAGAGAAAATAAGCCAAAAGAAAACAGAAGAACAAAGAGTTTGTCAAATGAGTCTATCATCCCCCAACAGCTAATGTATTTGATATGATAATTATGTTTATTTATTTTCCAGCTACTTGTTACACTAATTAGATTTTAACAAGCCTATTAGGCAGAGGTTTGCATGGGAGAGGCAGTCCTTGTTTTTACACTGACTGCCTTTCATGTTCATGTTGTTGCAAGCCCAATCAGATTTTTTTGCATCAGAATCCAACTGACATTGATAGGATACTGAACATCTCAAAAATGTCTGTTTCGATTTTCTAATATATTTGATGTCATATGCTGATCAGCACGCTACAACCAGACTGTACAAACCACACAGACCGATCAAATCAGTCGACTGGTGAAAACATCTGAGCCCTTCACTACGGGATGGACCTATATCTAAACAAAAACAATACTCTTAGGTGGTGATCGTGTCTCTGTGCCCCCTCATCTGACAATCATTACGTCAACGTCTTATGACAGACCATTTCTCCCTCTCTCTCCCACTCCATTCACCCTGCTCTAAATATTGCATTCAGTAGGACCGCCACCACAACAGCCTGTAGATAAGAAGATACATTGCTGGTGACATTTAAAAGGAGTCACTACCCCCTCATCTGCCTGTCCATTGTCAGCATCCTCCGTGGCCTATAATGAGAATGTGCACGCCCCGGCCATTATAAATAGTCTGTGTCCTGGTTAAATGCAACACCTCTCCTTGGGTGCTATAATTGGGCTGCATGATTCACTGTGATTCATGCCTGTGTGTGTTCTCTCTGTTCTCACAGATGAGCTGGATGACCAGGAGGGGAGGAGCTGAGGACTGCGATGGGAACATGGATCATGTGTATGTGCGCGTGTGTGTGTACGTGCATGTGCGCGAGTGTGTAGGCTGCGCCACGTGTGTAAGTGGTAAATTGAACAAAAGGGAGAAAAGAGATGGATAGATTGAAAGTGCCAAATTGGTCATCTCGCTTTTGAGCACACTTTCACAGGAATCAGGACAACTTGGAAGGAGAGAGGGGGGGGAAAAAAAAAAAAGCACACAGAAAAGGACAGTGATTTCCTCGTTGCAAGTGTGCACGTACATGTATGTGTTTGTGTGTACACGCTTGTACACGTGCCTGTTTGTTTGTAAGGGTGCAGGTGCAGCTAGTCAAAGGGTGTCAAAACATATTATTACGGTGTTGGTATTTTTCTGCTGTGCATTCATGCTGCATATCCCTTCTCACCTTGGCCGTGATAGACATCGTGATTGAGTGATGGACACCTATTTAATCACACCCTGCTGTCTGTTGTCTATGTGCCAGCGAGGTAGGAGGGGGAGGTATGAGCTAATGGATTGGATTAATATGAGAGCCCTCTATGAAGGTACATACTGTACACTGTGCATGGCTTTCTGTGCAGTCTAATATGCTGCTTGCTTGTTAAGCTACTAATAATGTGTGCTGCTATCACTTGGCATCTGCTGGTGTGAGTGTATGTATGTTTTTTTTTTGTTGTGGTGCATGTACGTGTCTGTGTGCGTGCTACAGTGTGTGTGTGTGTGTGTGTGTGTGTGTGTGTGAGAGAGCAATCACGCGTGTGTGTCTGTTTCTGTGATTGCCAGTGCACACCATGCTCCCAGTGGCCATGTGGGTGTGTGGTGGGTAGCTCAGAGTTACATTAATAACCAAAGGGCAGGCAGGGAGGGAGCGAGGACATAGACAGGAAGGGGAAATACAGTTTTCTGGTCGCCCACCACTTCCTGTGTCTCTCCTACACTGAGCCCACGGACCGGAGCTGCTTCTAAAACCAGTTTGTTTGCTTGCAGTGCAACGGAGATAAGATAGAAGCAAAGGTAAACAAAGTGAAGTGAGGAATGCTGCTAAGAAAATAGTGACGGGTTTGTCACTGTAGGTTATGCAAGAGATGCTGGAAATGACCTGCCAGCACTGCCCAACCCTTTCATTTGTGTCAAATATGATCAGCACTCTGTAACTTCAGTTTCATTCTGTCAACACGGAAATGTGCATGACGATGATGTGCGTGACGAGTCCAGCTCAAACACTAAACGGTACTCAGCAAAACTCTAAACAAAGCTGCACTGACAAACTTTGAATGTCAACAAAGCAGACAATCAATCATTCCTCACTTCCAGATATCAGGCGGACTGCAGTACCAAGACGCCTCCAGCAGAGGGCCCCCTCTCATTAACTCTTGTCCCTGTCTGTCCCTAGTCCATCTTGAGGTGGGGAACAGGAACGGTTTCAGTGTTGAAGCTGGACCGCAACAATTCAGGGATCCCAATGTTCCAGACATAAAAAAATGTAACTGCATCTAACTATTGAAGTCAACGGGTAAATATCAGCTTATATATCGACGCTCATATGATCTCAGCATACTTATCCCAAATCCATAGGTTGAACGTGCAGCAGTTCCTCTACTATCTGGGCCACATTCTGGACCTTTCAACCGTCTCAAGGGACGCCACACCAGCCGTCACCGACCACCGCTGACAACTGTGTAGGAGCTAGGGGGGCCGCCGCTGAGTTGTAGCCATGCATGGAGATGGGAACGGCCGATAAGAAGCCTGGCTTGCACACACATACTGCGTTCTGGTAGAGGCAAACCCCCTGCCCTTCTGAGCTCCCACATCCCTATTGAACTTTCCACCCACTCACCGAGGAATGCGAAGAGAGGGAGGGAAAGGGGGAGAGAGGGCTTTAAGCAGCAGAGATGGGGGGGGGGGGGTGTAAAGGGGAGGGGAGGGCAGAAGCTAGGGGGAGGCGATTGGGAGGGAGCTGGATAAGGAAAGAAACAAAAATAGGAGAAAATACCGGGGATGAGGGTAATAAAAATATTGTTGAAATATGTTGGCGTTAACCTTCCCGTCATTGCTGCTCAGTCTCATCCCATTAGACTTTGTGCGGTAATTAGGTAACGTGAGAACAGGGCGGGGCGCGTGGTACGTAATGACAAAGCCAGTGATGACACGTCGTCCAGAGCAGAGGAGGAGGCCATCAAAGGACAGTCAAATGGCCGTTGAATGTTTTCCACTCTGGCGTTCTGCTGGACAGGTGGGGATTGACACGCGCAGGGAAAGGGCACGGGAACGCAACTGTGACAGACACACACACACACACACACACACACACACACACACACACACACACACACACACGCATGTGCAAACACACAAACAAATCCATGTGATAAAATATGATTTGGGAAATGTATCGGTGTGTGTGTGTGTGTGTGTCACGTGTCATGGCACCGCATTATTTGTGTCTCCTCTGTTATTGCTTGCGTAATAAAAAGCTGTTAAGACACGTGTCATCATGGGCCCTTAGGTGCTTGTTTCATTTTGTTTTTGACACCTCTGTTTTGTCAACAAGTTGCTAATGCCCCCCCCCCCCCACCCACCTCCATCCTCTTTCTCTGTTTCCACCGACTGCACCGCACTTTCTCAGAGGACCTCGGGACCGATGAAAGCAGGTGCCCGGGTACGCCGCGCATTGAATTAGGAATTCCACAGCGTAAAGTGGCAGCATTGTTGATGAAAGGTTAGCGCTGTTTCAAATTCTCCCCCCCCCCCCCAAATGAAAAGGGCCTCTCTCCAGCAGGTTGTGCAAAAGGAGGGATGACATTTTGGTTGCATCAGCTGTATATCTAAAGTGTCTGCAGCAAAATGCCAAAACGATCAAAGCCAAATACGAAGGATAATACACACAGAGAGCACCTAGGCACTCTTTGTTAGGTTATCTACCCACGAACCTCAGTCAAACCTCATAAAAAGTCATTACGCCCCTCTGTGATAATTCCCTGAATACTCTCCATTTAATGATAAACATTTACATGGTGGCAATGAAAGGCATTTATCAGGTCTTTACATTAGGGATTAGATTCGGTGGCTTGAATTAGTGTCTGTTCAAGGGCAGAATGGAGGACTGGAAACTCAGTGGGTGGAACATGAAGAGATTTCACAAGAGGAGGCAGGTGGTGGTGACACAGGACATTAAAGCGCTCTCTCTCTCTCTCTCTCTCTCTCTCTCTCTCGCTCTCTCTCTCTCTGGATCAATCTCTGTATCTTGCTCTCTTTTTCTTTCTTTTTCTCTTGGGCCCACACACATACACGTGCATACTCTCTCTCTCTGTGTCTCTCTCTCTCTCTCTCGCCCTCTCTCTCTCACACACACAAACACACACATGCACACACAAACACTTTTGTGACCTATTGCAGATGTCAATGGACATCTCCACTTTGAGGTGCAGGCTTGGAGGAGGGGACGGGAAACGTTGCCATTTAAAAAGGTGCTGTGACAGGACAGGATGTGAGCGGGTGGATCCTTGACCTTCATTGTCATTGCCAGCCATTCAGGCCAGCCATGTACAGGTCATCACCTCTCCTTATTGTTCATTGTTAGAAAAGCGGACATGCTTTCTCCTTCCCTTGTCAACCTGCCGCCGTTCTGCCACTGCAGACTCTCTAACCTACAGTGACTCACTGGAGCTCAAGCGTTCCATATTTGCTCATCTTTTCAGCTGGCGGCACCCCACAGAAAGGGAGTCGACAGACTAGAGGTTCAGTCATATCCAAGCATTATCAAAGGAACATGATGTCGAAAGGTAAACTCCAACTCTGCGCCCGCCCAACAGGCAGACAGGGCTGGGAGGCAGCGCAAACAGAATGGATGTATTTGCTTTTCATGTGAAAATCAATGGGCCCAGACAGATGGCGGTTTGTTTCCTCACTATTTACTCCCCGGCTCCATGACAAATGTCCTCGCCTCCCCTCCTGGGCTGACGACGCACAGGTAAGCAAAAAGCCATCCCTTCTTTTCCCACCCCAAATGGATGACAGATGTGCCAACTACCGCCCTCTCTCACTCCCTATCTCTCTCTCCCTCCCTCTCTCTCTCTCTCTTTCCTCCCTCCCTCCCTCCCTTTCTCTATCCGTTCCTCTGCTGTTGACCTAGCTATCACAAATAGCCTTGAACTCATTTCAAAAACACGAGAAGAAAAGGTTCGCTTGTCTGACAAGCTATTCCCTCAGATCAAGAAACATTAGCTACATGGCACTTTGAATTGGAAATGTTCTGGCTACCAAGAATCACAAGGCTTTTATTCATATGGTTTGGTGACTCATGAAGTGGAACAGTAGTCAGACAGTGTCTATGGTCCAGGCCTTAACACCAGACACAGATAACGACGAATACGTTGATGAGTATTTCACGCCAGCCGTGCCTGAGGTGTCTGAGTTCAGAGGGACGGACAACTTGACCCGGCTCATGTGAGAGCAGGAGGTGGTGAAAGGAGCAGATTGAGATAAAAGACGCATTATCGTTCTGGACCGAATCACGTAGAGAGTCGCTTCTCCACGACTCTGTGACACGGCAATGAATTGGCTATGTAGTCACGTAAGAGTGAGAACATCGCTTTCATTTGCAGCTAAAAAGCACTGTTTCCTAGATCGGCGTGCCTTTCTCTGAGACCATTTTCCCCTGGACACAAATTCACACAACTTGCCTTCTCTGGAATCTGCTTTGACAGAGATACTGTGTGAATATTTTTCCTGGTTTCAATCAGTATAAGCGCCAGCTCTAGAGGCAGGAGTGATCCTCGTTGGAATCAGACCGGGGCCTGTACTGCTGAGTCTGTGGGTTTTAACAGAGCCTCCTGTGGAATCAGACTTTCCTCCTGCTGCTTAGAGAGATATTTTTAGTCAGACAGTGGCACTTCTGCTGAAGTGCACTAAGACAGTACAGAAGTTAAATTCCTCTGATTCAGACGTTTTTCTGCGACTTCTTGTACAAGAATGATTCACATTCACAGGCAGACTGAAGGTCACACAGAGCCACACAGAGCGTGGAACAGGTGACACCGCTTCCCCCTTTCTCCCCTTTTTCTGATGGAAGGATTGGCGAGAAAGAAAAGAGGGGGATAAGAGGACGGGGGTGAAACTCGGCATTCCAGCCCGACCAGAGTGGAGCGGAGGGTCACGTGGGTGGAGGTGTGGGTGTTGCGGTGGTGCAGGGGCGTAGCAGAGCAAAGAGCAACGTCTCGCTGGAAGCTCCTGATTCCACAGCCCTGAGCTCACCACCTTTGAGCTCGCTGCCGGCCACTCCTTTTCTCCTTCACACCATCCTCCTCCTCCTCCTCCTCCTCCTCCTCCTCCTCCACCCACTCCTCCCCCCTTCTCTGTCTCTCCATCTGAGGTGTTAACTCCTTGTTGGGCAGCTCCAGAACCATTGGCGTTATCTGTCCATTTTCATAGCAGCTTGCCGAAGAGGCGGGCACGCAGCTATGGATGTTTACTGGAAGTGGAGGCATGTGTGGCAGTAAAGTACGAATGATTCACTCCGCAAATGTTTCTGCCGTTAGCAACGCCATATACCGTAATACACCCAGCAATTATCTGTGACCTGGTATGACGGACATGTCAACACAAACACACACACACACACAAAGAGATACACTGCAGGATGTCTGTCAGTCAGGGCAGGAGAGAGACAGGACAGGGAAGGGCGAGGTTCAGCCTCGGATCGGTCACTCCTCTGTTCAACCGATAAACACAGGGTTTACCGAAACTACAATGAACCCTGAATGGTGGCGACGAACAATGCGCAAGTATTATCGACAATAGGAGATTAGCGATAAAGCCAACCGTTACTGTGTCATCCCATTGAACGGTTAAGATTTCTCAACAATGGGGCATTATTACGGCGACTACTAAGACTCATTAAGCCAGATTGGCAAGTGAATGCACGCACGGCACAGCGCAGGAAATGATGACACACATCTGTCACGGAGTTCATTCTGATACGGAGGGGGGTTTTAGTAAGTGAGCAGGTTCTGGGGTGCTGAGGGGGCGGGCATGTCTCGCACAGTAACATATCTGGAGTGGACTGGGGTGGGCTGGGCTCGGCAGGTACGTGAGAGCGGTGCGCGGTACGCTGCTGTATGTGTGTATGTGTGTGTGTGTGTGTGTGTGTGTGTGAGTGAGTGAACAACAGACGCAGCAGACAATGACATTTGAATGTGCTCACTGTCCTTTGGTAGGGAACGCACAGGTGACGCGTATTGCAGTGGAAAAAAGATGACCTTATGATAGATGAACTGTTAATGCTCCCTCCCTGTCTCTCTCTCTCTCTCTCTCTCTCTCTCTCTATCTCTATCTCGCTCTATTTCTCTATATGTCCCTCTCACTGTCCTTTGTCTTACCCCCCTCCCCCCCCGCCCCCCCCCCCATCTCATGTTCTCTCTCTCTTCCTTAATAAAATAAACATAGCTCACGTGGCCGCAGATCATCCTCTGGCTGCTGAAGCTATAAAAAGATCCACTTTGGCTGCATTTATTTATCAATGAATCTGGGCTACGCCACCCCTGCTTTCACTTTGCAGGATCAGGTGGCATATGATTAAGGGGTGCTATTACAGTTTGGCAGCTCTCGACTTCCCTCTGTAACCTCCGCTGGCATAATGTACTCTAATGCGTTTGAGTTCCATTTGAACTCCCAACTATCCTCCCTTAGTGAAAAATGTCAAGAGCACACCTTATATTACAACGTGTGTGTAATTAGTGGGGAGGAAGTCAAGGGGGTCCTAGAAAGTAGAGACATATAGCATGGCGCACACTTACTCTCGGGTAGCTATAGCGAAGTGAACTTTTTATTGATTTTTTATTATGCTATTCTCTCTCATTCCTGTTCTTTGGAGAGACGGAAGGGGGTCAACGAATGTGGTGCGAGCGCATGCGTTTGTGCATCTGCACCGTTGGGTTTTGTGGCGCTGCAGTCCACGCGCTCAATAGAAGATGTCAATGTAAACACAGCCAGTCAGTGCAAAGGAATGTGTGAGGCACGCAAAAACCCGAGGGACAAGTCCAAAGGAGGAAGGGAGGGGTGAAGACGGGAAGGAAGGGAAAAGGGGGGGGGGAAAATGGAACAGAGTGGGTAGAAAGATGAGGAGGAGAGGACGAGTGTGATAAAGGGCAGGGGAGACAAATGGAGGGTAAGACCATGAGAGAGGTGAAGAAACGGAAGCAGAAATGGAGGCCTGGTTGGAGAAAGGAGGAGAGGGTGCAAACTGCACACTGAGGATTGGAGGACAAAGAGGTGGAGATGGGGACAGGACGGAGGTCAGCGGGACACAGGAGAGGAGCCTCAGGCCAGGAGAGTCAATGCAAAGAGGATCGAACACCAAAGTAAGATGAGGCGAGGGCAATAAGGTAGGAAAAGCCAGAGAGGATTCCAAGGTAGAAAACAAAAGTATTACAGGAGTGGAAGAGGGGAGGAGGGGAGGAGAGAGGAAGAGAGGCCAGGGGAGTGGGAGGAAGTCGAGGGAGGGAACGAAACAGGAGGAGGGACCTCACCCTGGAGGCAGAGAGATGGAGAGAGGGATAGGGAGGAGTGGTGAGGCATCAGAAAAAGGAGTGAGTATAAGGGAGGGTTGGTGAAGGGCAGAGGTGGAGGTCAGCCATTCATTCAGAGTGGGGTGGCATGAGGAAGGAAAAGTCATGAGCAACTTCAAAGGCCTTGGGAGGCCTTGATAGAGAGGAGGGCTAGGGTTCTGTAATCCAGCGAGGGGTTAGGGGCCTGGAACAGGTTCCTGGTGCTGCTGAAACTAATTTAACCAGTGGGTCCCAGAGGCCCCAAGAGGGGCCAGGTCGTAACCAGAGGAGCTGTGAGTGACAAAGTGCAGGGGGCTGCAGGCAGGGAAAGCCTGAGAACACACAACAGAACAGCTACACATGGACTGACCCCGAATAGCCCACATATAGACGTAGATACACAGAGGTATGTCATACGCCTGCTGTTAAACACGGTCCAAAATGGGCAGGATGACACATGAACATACACAGATTTGTCAATTTGCGTTGTGCATTTATGTTGTCAATCCCTATGAAAACATCTTCTTCATCTGTTTACCTATCACTACCTGAAGGTTCGCTTTTGTACCCAATGAAAATCACGTCTGAGTGGGTCTTTTAACTTGGCTACTGCACGAAGATCGAAATGTTCAAACCAGATGCCTTTCCATCCTAACTAAGTCTAATTGCCGTGGAGGGGAGAAGGGAGGAGTATGTCACATTTCAAATCATCCAGTAACACACCATTCACATTCAGGAAAAGATGAGGTTTTATGTTCAGGCAATTATGTTTAACAATCACCCACACTGAATTCCTTCTTTGCTGACACATATGGAATTACTGTACCGCCTCTAAACCACCCAAAGTGACAGAAAACCGTAAAATATGGGCAAGCTCTGTGAAAGGAGACACTCTTGTGACGAAGCCTCAAGACCTCTCGCTATTCATTAAATGGTCTGAATGTCAACTGCAAAGTCCAGCTGTATAAAAAGTTAAACAGCCAGCACCTACATCCAAAATGCAAAAACATCTGACATGGGAAAAGCTCCATAACTGTATAGAAATCAGTGTGGGTGTATACACAAAAAAAACAATATATACATGTCTTTTTTATGTTTAGTGCTCTAGAGAGTGCATATGTGTGAGTGCATATGGGGGATGGGGGGGCTAGGGAGGTGGGAGTTATGTATGTGTGTGTGTGTGTGTGTGTGTGTGTGTGTGTGTGTGTGTGTGTGTGTAATGGCACGCGATTGTGAATGAGTCATCCCCTGGATCCTGTATTAGTCATATGAAGATGCTTGGCTCTGGTCCATGTCCTCGCCTAGCCACCCATATGGAACTGGCCCTATACTGTGAGTATGTAAACAGGTTGGAGACGGGGCACCACCACATGAAGATAATAAAGTCGAGAAGAAAGGGAACGTAATGACCTGACTCACCCGTGTAGTCATGGGAAATGTGGCTGCATGGTGTCTTAAAGGAGAAAAAGGGGATTATGAACAAGGTAGGCAGCAAAGAGGCTGTGGGTGTCTGGAGTTTTGTGGAATAAGTACACAGGAAGTAAATTAAAAGCTGCAGGTAAGTATTTAGAGCTATGTGTGTGTGTG